>JACJUY010001893.1:0-34240 GCA_014220935.1 Platorchestia sp. MABIK | reverse complement strand
ATAACTGGGAACATCTTCCGGAGTTATATAACTGGGAACACCTTCCGCAGTTATATAACTGGGAACACCTTCCGCAGTTATATAACTGGGAACATCTTCCGCAGTTATATAACTGGGAACATCTTCCGCAGCTATGTAACTGGGAACATCTTCCGCAGCTATATAACTGGGAATATCTTCCGGAGTTGCGTAACTGGGAACATTTTCTGGTGTTATGTAGCAGGGAATATATTCCGGAATTATTTAACCAGAAACAAATTCCGGAGTCATCTAAACGAGAACATGTTCAGAGGTTATGTAATCGAAGACATGTTTCAAAGTTAAGCAATCGAGAACTGTTTTGTAATTTTATAACCAAGAACATGTTCAAGAGTTAAGTTACAAATACCATGTTTTAGAGTTGAAAACCTAGAGCATAAGTAAATTACCCGATAACATTTGCGGAAGTTATAAAATCCAGTACGCGTGCAGGTGCTACGACAGAAGAAAATGTTCATGCAGGCATGGCGACGAAAGCAAACGTTCAGAAGTTAAGAGATAACACTTCTGAGAGGCAGCAAGGAAGAAAAAAAAAAGCACATGAGATGCATATTTTCCACAATTGAAGAACGGGGAAAACTGATTCCGTACATGCACAACAGCCCACACATTCCAAACATGATGGGGCTGTCGCACACCACGCATGCTCCAGCCACACCTCGCATTCACTCTCTAATATTAGTGTCATTAAACTAAACTTACTGAATAAACTCAACACTCCTACCGCAATTTAATAAACTTAAGTTCAATATTCAACTCACGAATAAAGTTAATTGTAGTGAGCAATTTTGGAAGTACCAAATATAAACTGGATCATGCCTTCATTTAGCTTTAATTAAGTATTTTAAATTTTTATGATTAGCTTCTTCCCCAACAATTTTTTTGTTAAAAACGTTTATTTTTCAGACTAATTTTTTATTTTGTTTCTATATTGTATTTTTGATGCTGGTTATGAAAACAGTTTGTAATTATTTTTTCCTCCCATTTTTGTGGTTAACATTTTATTTTGAAAATACCTTTGTCAGCAAAAACGAGTCACCCCCCTCCTCCTCTCACTTGTCGAGAAATAGTCATTGTCTGATGAACTGGCAGAGTTATCAGAAGTATTCAAGCTTCTGAGGGAAGGTTCATGTTCACTATCTTCCGTCGAACTACACCTTTTTAACTTCAAATTAATCCAAGTCAAGTTCAATTTAATCCAAGTCAAGTTCAATTTAATCCGAGTCAAGTTCAATTTAATCCGAGACAAGTTCAATTTAATCCGAGTCAAGTTCAATTTAATCCAAGTCACGTTCAATTTAATCTAAGTCAAGTTCAAATTAATCCAATTCAAATTCAAATTAATCCAACTCAAGTTCAATTTAATCCAAGTCAAATTGAAATTAATAAGAGTCAAATTTTACATACACGTATATTAATACATTTGGATTTTATATATGTAATGTTGTATTCTGTACTATCGGTTTTTAAAATAATTTAAAAAATGCCTTTTTCAGTATCTTATGTACCGATTTCTCTAAAATAGGAGTTAAAAGAAAAGTGTTTCTCATTGAATTTGGATCAGCGCTTCCCTCAAGATGGATCTCTACAACCAATCAACGGACTATGAAACAAGTGAAGATGAACAAGAAAAGATACGCACAGGAGAAAGTAGAGGAGTAAAGAGAGGAAAATGCAAGAAAACACAAGAAGAAAAATGCAGAGTGATAGATGCTGCATTGAGAGATGAAGATTAGAGAGCAGTGACAACATTTTTCTTGCTAATGCAGGAATGTATCTGTGTAGTAATGTACTCATATAAATTGTAATCAAACGGAATCGTACATTAGTACTCAGTGAATCGCATTTGTAAATTTTTTTAAAGATTAAATATACATATCGTCCGGTATTAATCTTTTGTATTTGCATGTATATGATTTCAAATATATATATATATATATACGTGTGTAAATATATATGTGATAGAGTGGAATTTCACGTATTTAAAATCTAAAACTGTAAATAAATCCTCGAAACTATGGGTATGTGTAACATAAAATTCCCTTTTGAACATAAATATTTGAATGTATGCACACTGTCATCAATGTAGAATTTTAAACAACTTTAATGAGGAGTATACTACGAAGTTTTTATAATTGACTTGCATCTTTACACCGCACAAAGATCTGAATCACACTCTGCCTCCCGATACTGGATACTTACAACATTTTACGACAGCTTGTTTTTAAATTGTAAAAATTTTATGTATTCCTTGCTAAAAGGAAAAACGACAGTCTTGCTCATCACATCCAATAGATGCATATTTAACACAAAAAAGATCAAATTAACAAGTGGTCAATTTTTAACTCAACTTAGGGTTCGATTAATTTGAATATGACTTGGATTAATTTGAAATTGACTTAGATTAAATTGAACTTGACTTGGATTAATTTGAAATTGACTTGGATTAATTTTAACTTGAGTTGGATTAATTTGAACTTGACTTGGATTAAATTGAACTTGACTTGGATTATATTGAACTTGACTCGGATTAATTTGAAGTGAAAAAGGTGTAGACATTTGGAGTGAAACACTTCAAAATGCTACAAAAAAAATGAACGCAAATGTAGATGCAAACAACACCCATCCGACGACAATGGCTGTTGGAGCAAGTCTAGTAACAATGTCCTTGAAATCCCACAGCTCTACCCTATCGCCTCTGTTAGGCGTACGATTTGACGAGAATACTCGTTTCACACGTAGAATGGCTTACAAAGGCTTAAAATCGACGAGTATGTACGTGTGTAGCTGGTTTTTGAAGGTAAAGTTTTAGACGAGTATACTCGTCGAAGACTGAAAAAGAACATTTTCTGAAGACGAGTATACACGTTTCTGCCGGGGAAGGGGTTTAATAAGAAAGTTTTAGCCTCCCTTTACCACGACAAGGATGTTCAAAGGGAGGAAGGATGAAGGCACCATTTAGTATGGAGTTGAGGGAATGTGGAATCTATGCACAATGTGCATAGAAACAGTAAGCTAAGAAAGAAGTTCATGAAACAAAAAAAAGTTGAAGAAGAAAGTAGTAGGTACTGAAAAACAGGACAGCAGAGAACCGAAAAAAGATGGTCCTTAACAAAGCAAAAACCTATTCTATTTCAACAAAAAGAGAGCCTACCTAACCTTTAGCTCGGGTCCTCACATAATCCCTCTGGGAGCGCTAATTCCCATAGATACATACAATAGTTGTATCCCCTGAGGGGAGTATTTTTAAAATTGAGTTTGCGACTACTGGTCTGTCAGCAGCATTATGAAAATCCTCTCCGTGGCCACCGGTGGCGCACGTTGCGGTCAAAGTGTTCACCTAATTAATTAAATTATTTCGACTAAAAATACTGCGATTACCTAAAAATAGCATACAAGTTTAAAGTTGGATGAGGTTGCCTGACAGTTTGACCGATCAAATTATATTTCCAGAAAAAATGAAATCGTTGGTTATTTTATTATAGCTAACAGATCGGGTAATCTATGCACAAGGTGTGATTTCACACAAGATCCCTTGTGCACTGAAACAGCAAGCTAGGAACATGTATACAAAGCAAGGTAAAAATAGAAGAAGGTGCTAAAAACAGGGCATCATCCAACATATAAAAAAGATGGTCCTTAACGAAGTAGAAGACAAAATCTATTTTGTAAGAAAATTTAGACGTCTCATGAAGACGTCTCAGTTTCATCGTTTTTTACTCTTCGGACGCAGTTTTCATCAACGAGATAGTCATGCAGTCAAGAAAAACTCGGCAGCAAGCGCCATTGTGCACCTCTGTTATTAGGCCTTTTTCATTTCTTTTCTCCTAAATTTTGGTTTGACTGTTCCGTTATTTATTTATTTTGAAAATTTTAGTCATGCATGTTTCAGCTTCTGATCCGTCCAGTTAATAGTTCTTGTACCACCTGGTAAACGGCCGTCGGATGGTGTGGTAATCTTACACCTTAACCGTTCCCAAGGGCCACTTAACCATAAACCTTAACCGTGCCCAAGGGCCACTTAACCATAAACCTTAACCGTGCCCAAGGGCGACTTAGCCATAAACCTTAACCGTGCCCAAAGGCCACTTAGCCATAAACCTTAACCGTGCCCAAGGGCCACTTAACAATAAACCTTAACCGTGCCTTAGGGCCATTAAACCTTAAATCTCAACCGAGCCTTAGGACCATTTAACCTTAATCCTTAACCGTACCTAAGAGCCATTTGGCTACTTAAGTAGATCAGGGTAATTTGTAACCCTAATAATCGCATGCCTACACTGGACTGGCACCTCTTACTGCATTTCTCTTGAAACTCTAAATGTCGTAGGACTCTTCTTCGGCGCAAAATAGAGTATGTGACGAATTTGGCATCCAAAACGAAAATAATCTAGTGTGACCTACTCGCTGACTTCCTCGAACTAAACTTGTTTAATCTTCCTTAAGAAGAATCAATCATTAAATAATAACCCTGCTGCTGCATTTGCGTATGTTGCTGGCTCTTGTAAATGTCATTGTCTTCTCAAGAAGCGAGAGGAAAATAAAGTTTAATCCTTCGTTTTCGTTCTTTGGTAAGAGTTTCGGTTTGAAATCTAATGTAAATTCTGCTGTTAAACTTTCAATACTAGATAAAACAAGGTTCATTAGCAAATCGTTAATCTAGTGGTAATTTTCTCTTATTTAGTTGTATTAGAGCATTTGCGCTCGCAAGTTTGTTCTCGACTCCTGTTTTCTAGGAGAACTGTGACACGCCGTATTACCGAAGAATGTTTCTACTTAACTGATTCAGATTCCGTGTTCGTTATCCTTATCTTGTTCCAACAATTTCAATAAAAGGAAAGGCCACCTAACTTTCAGCCTTGGGACTTCCCACCTTCCCTTAGGAAGCGCTAATTACCATAGATACAACAGTGGTAGTTCCCTGGAAGGGGCTACAGCGGAGGCGAGAGCGGTCAATTGCTAGACTGTCGATTCTAGGAGAGACGGGCTGATTTAATTACTTCATCAAATTTGGCCCGAATTAACACCTGAATGCATCGAACATGCTGAGGTAGCCCGTGCCGTATGTATGTGCTAAATTAAATGGAAATATCGTACATTTGCTATATCTTTATCTTTCGTTTCTCGAGTTAATGTCAATGTCCCACAAATTCCTAATTAAAGAAATAATACCTCCAGTGCCAACGAAGCATGAATATGGCACTCGACAATTAACACGCTTGTTCTGTCTCGATATCCCACAAATTCCCCCATTACAGAAATAATACCTCCATTGCTGACGCTGCATTAATAAGGCACTCGACAATGCGCTTGTTCTGTTTCGATGTCCCACAAATTCCCCCATTACATAAATAATACCTCCATTGCTGACGCTGCATTAATAAGGCACTCGACAATGCGCTTGTTCTGTTTCGATGTCCCACAAATTCCCCCATTACAGAAATAATACCTCCATTGCTGACGCAGCATGAATACACCACTCGACAACACGCTTGTTCCGTCTCCCGGCAGATGCGCACAGCAGCGACTTTTCTACCATTTCGGCAATAAATCCTCAAGCATTGAACTTCATTTCAGAAAGTAAACACCTTCATTACACTCAGGAAAGCTCGACGCTTTCAGCGAAGTTTATCAACACAAAGCTTTTTTTGACGACGAACGTTCTAATTAGGAATCGGTATATTTGAATAGCAAATGGCAAGCTTGTTGATTTAGAATATTTTATTAAAGTATTTTAATTAAATGAAGATCAATTAGCAGTTTTAAAATGTACAAAATTGAGTGGGAAAAATTCATACGCTCCTGAGAAAATACAGATCTATTTGGAGAAACAAGTCAATACTTGAACGCATGAAGAACGAAGAAACAAAAAATGATCAGATTACTTAATTCACGAGAAAATATCTTTGTGATGATTATCTTGCTTGTGAAATTATTAATAATGACCGTGGAGTTAAATACAACATGAAGCTGTCCCATTAGAAGCATACTTCACCTAAAATTTAAATTGCCGTTGCGGTGCAAGACAATTTACTATTGAACATCCAATCTAAGTCAGCACTGATTTCTCATCAATTTTCAATTAGCGCAATCGAAAATATTTTGATTAGACAGTAAAAAATTTGTGAATACAGTTCTGAAATGACAGAGTAGAGCAGGAGCGAGGAAATGAAGCCTGCTGTTTTTGTTCATTTTTTCCTCTGAGCTTTCGTTATATCTAATTAATCTAAAGAAGTGTTATCGGTATTTTTATGATGGAGCTTAGCGAAAACATCAGTTTTGTGCTCATAGAAGGTGCACATCAGAATGACGTTGAACAAATTGAGTTGTGATGGCACTACAATTAAAGGGTAGAATAAGCTTGCATGATATTTTCATTGATCGCTTCTTAACTACAATCGTGGTGTAGAAATGGTATTTGAGATTCTTTATTCGAGGTGAGGAATTGTGTGAGTAACGTCCAAGCTTAAAGAGAAAAGTTCCCTACAAATCTTTCCTTAAGTTTTCTCTGTCAGCAATAATGACCAGAGTAACCGAACATACTCTGGTAAAAATCCCGCAAGGTCTAAACTGGGATCGAACCTGTGTCTTTCCTGCATTAATGCCTAGTTTTTCTTGTCTTGGCATTTTTGTGGTGCTTAATTCTTCGCGCAAGCGAGAAAATAAAATAAAGCAACGCAAATATTTCGAAGTAAACTATTAACTGAACAAGCGGTACAAGCGGAAATTAAGACATCATAGTGGGCTCCAAATTGAGGAAAGAAAGCGAAAGAAAGTGAAATACAAAAACATGTAAGCCCACATCAGCCTTACTGAAGCATTGCTGTTTCAAATACAAAAAGGCAGAAAAACGCCGTACAATTCAACGCTCAAGACACTGACAGATACCATCATAATACCCATAGGATATATCTTTTTCCCTCGAAGCAGCGCTATAACTCCAAATACCTCGAAAACAACTCATGTCAGCACACCGTCCCAGGTATCTGGCTCTCACAGCAAGCTTGCGTAACCCTGAGAAAAGTGAACAACTACTCCCATTGATACCGGTGAGTGCGTATGCACTGTCGATGTTTACCCTTTCTCACCAAACGTTAGAAATATGATTGCCTTTACCTAAACGCGAGAGTTGAACAAAACTCGTTGAAACATCAAAAGCTCGATGCTTTTCATCCACAATGTTGAAAATAATTTTTGCGCTCAAAATTACCTGAATTACTTCGTATCTTACGAATTACTCATTTCCAAAAATGTTGAAGTTGGATAAAATGAACTCGAAAGCGGAAAGTTTCCGTCAAGGCAATCAAGTTCACTGGGTAAGTTGCCAGTCGTATCGTACCTTATTTAGTGTAATTTAGAAAGTTAACTTCCACAGGTGAAAGTGAAGGAAAAATAACAAGAGCAGAGACTGCAGCACAAAGGATGTTTGCTTTTAAGCACAGGATGGTCGGCAAGGACGCGGATAAACGCTACTATTTGTCTCTCATTTATGGTGAGGGTGAGCTTTCTCACATGATAAATCAATTGATATCCAACTTTGTCTGCGACTGAACAAATCTGCAAATATAGACACAGAATTTAATACTATGACTAGGTAATTGCACACATGATAGATCACTAAAGATGTGTCAGACAATGTTTGTTTTAGGATTGATCACTTACAATAATTCAAACAAAGTGGACTTCTTTGGTTTTTGCCTTTAACTTTTGATTGAAGTTGCTTACCAAGCAATTTTGTGTTCTTTTTTGAACATATCACTATCATAAAAGGAGCAGCGTCCGTCCGTCCGTCCGTCTGTGCGTCACACCGACCAGTCGAAAGTGTGTGATGAGCGTATCTGTGATACAAGCTTCATCAACTCCACAATTATTTTCGGTACATTAACCCAGCAGATTCAAAGTCGGAATGAACCTCACGTGTATTGGTTGGTTAGATTAGGTTGTATAGAATATCAGCAGTTGAGACTGACGAAAGTATAGGAAAAGTATAAGATAGCATAGAAAATCGTAGGAAAGCCATGTTAAAGCTCATGCAGTTGGTCTGCCACTTTATCACGCTGTCGAGGAAGCTTAATTACTATTTTTGATAGGAGTTTCACCAGTGCACAAGATTAAGAGTATTTTAATCGCGGGTTCTGTTGGGTTGGATTTATTTGTTTTTGATCCACATCTGAAGTATATATTTTTAGGAAATTATCGATTCCAGTCATTTACGACGGATCGCGTACACCAAAAACCCTACACCTCGACCTTCTCGCAGCGCCAGCAGCGGAACATCACCTCCTCCCCCCTTTTGAAAGAACAAACAGAGGTGTGCTAGTCTATTATAATTTCTAGATCGGTTATATATGTTGGTAATATCGCACCACTGAGGCATTGAGCAGGAAACTAAATAGACAATTTATGTGCTATTCCCATTTGCGCAAGCAAAGATATTATGTGTGCTCAATTATTCAAATAAATCCATTGTGTGTACTCAATTGCTTCAGCAAATATATTATGTGGTGCTGACAAAAACTAATTCAAACCCAAGACCGTCGCCTGAAAAGTCAGAAACAATAATTACAAACAATAACGAAGACAAACACTGACAGATTAAATCACCAGAGACTTCTAGAAAAAGATCATATTTTTAATTCAATATCATTGCTCTGTTTTTCACATTTTTGATTAAAATATTCTTATGACTAAATGACCATTTATTGTCTGACTTTTACATCTATTGATGAGTTGAATTGATACGACTCTTGGGGCTCAAATTTCTTTCTTGATATGCAATGCAGGGTTACATTTTTATAATTCAAGTGAGATTTCTCTTCCATTTAATACACTCAATCTATAAACAAAATGTATGCAACCATGATGCATAGATTCTACTATTAATAATTTCTGACGATTTCTTTAGTCTCAATTCATGCAAAAGTAATTGATTAAACTTTATAGATCTTTCTATTATTTTGACGAACCCATTTTTACATATAAACTCATTAGCATTGAATAGTTTCAATTTTGATGCTGAAAGCCATAAGTTCTTCTCCTAAAGAATTTGATATTTTTCAGCGATTAAAGGACAGTCTCGTCACAATACCTGGAACAACACTTCCTCAACTTGACATGTTCTAGAAACGCTTCAGAAAGAACACCTATTCCTAAACACCCAGTCATCTACAGGGAAAACACGTGGCCTAAACCTTCTCGTCTCCAAGCACGAAGTGTAAGGTCTAATATACATAACTTCGATGTCAATCACTGTACTAATTCTCATGATTGAGGAACTTCTCTAAGCGAACAATGCAACGGAGCGAAGCGAGACGCTGCACGGGCCCGGCTATCGTGAGGCACGAGTCTGCAGTGCACATACATCGCAGTCGGTATCTGTGCTACCGTTTGCGTCGAGAAAATGAGTAACGGTGTACGGCATAGTTCCTGGTGCGCATCAGGCTTTCACCCAGAACAATATGTATGTGAAAATTTTTTCGAATTAATGTCAATAATTTCTAACATTCAGACAAAATAATGTAAATCATTTTTTTGGTCCACGATTTACTATTGTTTTATATAGCATCGAGTTCATTGTTTTATCTGAAGAAATTTGCCCTCCCGCATCTCCACTATTATTCTCTAGTTTTAAAACCATGGAGTCTCAAGGTCACACTCGTTGGAGGTGCGATAGAGCGTTACCGGCGTCGAGTCAGAATAATTTTTTGCACTCGTGAAATCGAATGCGCGAGACGCAAAGAGATGGCACAGCTCCGAGAGGATGTTTTAAATTCAATTTCGTCTCTAAAATGCGGTTCAGTCGCCGGAATCTGACACAGAGACTCGATGGAGTTGGAGATAGGCGCGCAGTTTTCAACTAAGCGAAGCATATCAGAATACGAGTTACTTGAACCGGGGCAAATTATACAGCCGGTGAGCTGAATATTTCATGAAGTGCATTCGACAAGCTCAGTCAAAATGATAAAGCTCGAGTAATTGACAAATTTTTGTGAGCTAAAAATTTTACATCATTAATGCGACATCTTAAATAAGCACGATTTTGTCACAGCGTCTGTTTTCCAACGACGCTGTGTTTTTTTATAAGTAATTTTATTCGTGAATTTGAGGCACGAAAAAAAAGAAAGTGTTCAGCAGTTTCTTAGAAAAGGGATTGGTGCTATTTTAGTAAATTTTGTAAGTAATTTTTCATCTTTTTGCAATTCGTAAGCGAAACTCGTAATTTTCCAACGTTTATAACAAAATGAACCTGAACTCTCGAAGTTATCGAAATGAAAATAAAATTCCCATGGAGCGTATCTCTACGTATAAAAATGTGACTTTTTTACACTTGGAAAAAACATGGAAACTTTTCCCACGAGCTTCAAGAAAAATGGGAATGTGGATTTAAATCAATATCTCCAGTCGTAAGAAATTGACAATCATACCTGAAACATTTGTAATTTATTCACGGTTCAATTTCTTTCTTCCATTTGAACATAATTTCGTGACAAATAATTCCTGAAACTGATTTTTTGTTTTTTAAATGCAGGTAAAATAATGGTTATTTAATTTTTCTTGCCTTGTATCACTTCGAAATTATGTTTACAGCGGTCAAAATACTTAAACTTTGAAAAATCTCATTTTTTAGAAACTGCTAACAAACACTAGTACAGGAATTCAACAAGAAAGTTTTAAATATTCTATTTTCATAATATTCTATTTTCAAATGGGTTGAATATTTATTCCACTTATGCATTAACGATGTGTAATAATATTCATTTCAATCCTAAATAAAAAAGTTCAAATGAGTGATTAACATGGTAAAATCGTTGCTTAACACGTTAACCGCCATGTGAGCCACCGGTGGTACACGGAGGGAATTTTCTGAATGCTGCAGACCGACCAGTAGCCACAAACTCAATTTTTATAAATACTTAATCAAAGCTAAATAAATGTACGATCCAGTTAATGTGTCCTATTTTCACGATAAGTTACCACAATTGACTTTAAATTTGAGCTGAATATTGAACTTACGTTTAACCCATGGCGGTTTACGTGGTAAGCATCTTTATTAGGTCCCACTTAAATGAAAGTTGTCATTCTCGCTAAACGTTTAAAATAACTTGAAATTGAGTTAAGAAACTGGCAAGACTTATTACTACAAGCAGCCCATGCATAAGAACATTAATAGAGAATAATTGGTATAACGTGCAAACAGGATTAGCAGGCTTGAAGTTCATACCGAATGGTCTTGAGAATGCCACGGGGCTCGGAAACTAAGTGTTAGTTACTAGATGTACGTACAAAGTGTTCCGAACTTATTACTTCGAAAACCAAATGCTACTCGAGTATTTATGTTTCCCGGAAAGTATCTTACCACAAGTACTTCTTAAACTACTTTGGCTTCATAACGATGTCCATTTTACAGCGAACGCACTTGAATGTCAACTAAGCGAATGCCCACCAACCTGATGATTACACAGTTTAGGAATAATTTAATAAAATAACAGTTAAAAACTGATAGGTTAGGAAGGACAAAGACGAGGGAACTAAGTGCAACAAAGAAAGCAACTGAATTCAGTTTAGTTTGGCAATAACCTGACAATCCCGAGTTGAAACACGGACGAAGAATACCTGACAAGTTCTGGGGTAAGAGGAGACAGCATAACCACCGTCCCTGCAGCGAGACGCAACAAGTCCGTGTTGCGAAGACGTTTGATAGCTTTCGACCGTTTTCCGATCTTAGGAGTTCCCCTCGGTAGAGGCGGGCCATGGTAACACGTGTATGAAGGTCGTCTTGACTTTGAGACTTGGCTCGGCCTTCGTTCTTTCGACACCCGACGTTTGGTTTCTGTGCCCACACTTGGCTCGTCCGTTATGTTGGGGTCTCTGGCCTCAACGAACCCTTCGTATTCATTGTCGTCCTCTTCGTCTTCCGAGTAGTCCGGATCATCGCTTGACTCGTCGGAAAGTTCCGGATGGAAGGAAACTGAAGCTCCTTCCTTTTTCCGTCTAGGGAGATCCTGACCAAGGGTGATGGTAGTGGGTAAGGAGTCATCAGATGAGGTGGACACCCTATCATTTCGACGCGAGACGTCACCAAGGGAAGATGAAAGGTACCCAGAAAGCTCAAGTTCTTTTCTGGCTTTGCGAATTTCCTCCTCAAAACTGGAGATTGGCTTCGACCTAGTTTTACGGAGGTTTTCATGACTTCTTCTCAGTTCCAACAGCTCGTCTTGAAGGTCTGCCGAAACCTGGACTCCCTCCAGACCGCCACGGCGTCTCTGCATCTTCTACCGAGCCCTTCGTACTCTTCTTCCTTCATGGAATAATGGAGCGAGGAAACATTATAATTAATAAAAATATACATATACTCTGGTAACAATGAGTGAATGTGGAGTGTTGAATGATTGACGGAGTGCAAGGAGACGGGGTACCACAAAGAAAATGAAACTGTGTGGAGTAACGGTCGATATTTTACAGATCATACTGAGGGATATATGGTAATGATTAAAGGGATACTGAGAGAGAAATGACTGACCCTCATTAAAATGAATAGGTAAATAAACAAAAGATGTATAATAAGAAGAATTACTAAAAGAAGTTATTAATTACCAAAGATTTGTAACGACAGAAGCACTTTTTCAGACGAACCAAACAAAATCTCTTTCATACAAAACAATATGGTCGATTAAAGAAATGCTGAAACTACAGCAAGAAAACTAATTAACCTTGAGATGCGCCAACAACCAATCCAAATTTTTCCACGGAAAAGAGCGGATAAGCTTTCATAATATTCCAAATTCGACTCATCCGCTGACTGAAAGCTTTAGTTGAGCAACACGAGTATCTATTTAAAAAACTTGTGCA
Source organism: Platorchestia sp. MABIK (assembly GCA_014220935.1). Classification (NCBI taxonomy): domain Eukaryota; kingdom Metazoa; phylum Arthropoda; class Malacostraca; order Amphipoda; family Talitridae; genus Platorchestia; species Platorchestia sp. MABIK. Next base: position 21,352 of record JACJUY010001893.1, on the reverse strand, counting down.
ACGCGAGAGGAGTCAATCACAAAGTTTCAGAGAATTGAGAAATCCTGAAGTGAAAACAGTTAAATTGTAGAGTAGCCAACGCAAGGCTTTGCTTCCATCGCAAAGATGCCTTCACAGAGGGAAGGGAAAAAACTACTTCGATTGGACTAAGGAAAACCTAGAATTTATGCATAAGATGTGGTCCCACACAGGATACCCTGCGTAAAGAAACAAAAAGCTAGGAAAGAAAAGCAAAAATAAAGAAATTGCGAAGAAGTATACAAATTGTAAGAAACAAAGTGAGCACCGAATATAGAAATCCTGGAAATCTACTTATGGCTCAGGTAACCTAACAATATCTACCCCGAAGGCGAAAAAAATTTCGTGTGACCATTTAAAACAACTTAAATGAGACACATTACAAGAAATTCCATATGAAATTATTTTTAGAAACGTCGCGGTCAAACAAATAGAGGTTGCGAGAGGATTTTGTTTTCTTCATGGCTTTTTTCCAGAGTCGGAGCGACATGTTAGCCGTTTTGTGTGACCATTTAAAATAGCTTAAATGAGGCACCTCGCAAGATTTGCCAAACGAAGTCAATTTTAGATACGCTGCAAGCATAGAAATGCTGTAAAACAAATACAGGTCGCAAGCGTATTTGGTTTTCTTCATGACTTTCTTCCAGTGCAGAAACGACAAGATGGCAATCGAGAGACTATTTGACGTTACTTGTCTGCGCCGCAGTTGCACCTGTGCCCCACATTTTTTACGCCATTCAACGTTTTCAGTAACGATGTCATTCAGCGTCTTCAGTACTGATGTTTTTCACCGCTCAGAGAATACTATTTGCTATAGAAAATAAAATATTTCAACTTCGTAAGGTTTCACCATTCTCGTTGTTGGTGACCAGAAATAACCATTAGGTCTTTCACTCAAAAGGTCAGAATTAAATCACTCCCCAGGATTAAGTTTCAAGTTCATTTTCCTAAACAAAGTGTTTCCTCATGAATTGGGAAAACGTCCTCTTCTCTCGGCGTCCTAAATTCTAAGCAGTCTAAACATCATCAGACATTTTGACTCGGCAAAACATGGAGATGCAGCCAGTAAACATTGCAGCAGTAATACAATGGCACAGACAACGCCATATGTATATGCGCTCGCGCACGAGCATGAAATCTCACGACATACCAAGCAGCAGAGCGCACGATTCTAACGAACTTAAAATATTTCCCGACGCGTACATCGCACCCGGGTCAACTCCAGGAATTTCCCTCAGGAAAATCCCCTTGCGTTGAGCACTTGCAATCAGGGCAGTGGCACGGTTACGAGAAAGCATTTGCCGGGCTATGGGCAGTGAAATGTTGGCAGGAGCGCTAAAATTAAATCCTTTCGCTCAAATCTTGAATTTGCTATCAAATGAACGCGCGTCAAACTTTGCTCTCAGTTTAACAAAGATGTTGTTTGAGCGGACAGAAATTTTAGCCACGTTTGCACACGGTATGAGGTGTAAGAGAAGAAAAAAAAACGCGAAACCGTTCAGTGTCAGTTATAAGGAACCTTAGAAATACTTCATGATATTTTCAGAGCGCCGTTAGCCGGTAGAGGAAGTAAGAAATACATAAGAGCATTTCACCTTGCTCACTTTCTTGTGACATTATTTCCAAATATTTATTCGTTCACGCGCCAAATCCAATCGCTTTTTCCTTAACAACAAAAAACGTACAATTCGCTCATGTTTTAAAGTGACTCAAAAAGTCTGCAATTTCATTTCTTTACCGGATCGGAGCATCATCCTGTGAATTCGATGGGAACATTTAGTAGATTCAGGTTGGGAATACAGCGCTCGACTGTTTACCATAAAATCTCGCCTTGATTTGGGGTAAGCCTGTCCTGTAGTAACTTGTACGCAATGTGAAAAAATTATTTTCTCAATCATTGGAACTGAGCAATCCGAGACAAAACTAATGAAAAACGAGAGTAGTGAGGCATCGAACACGGCCAACCAAACTCCTGAGAATCAAAATGACTACCTATTAATAACTGAAAAATTTAGTTGCATCGTGTCAAACATTTAGAAACGAATATTGTTTCTATGAGTGTTATAATTAACAACTGTTCAAAAGAGAGATTCCTCCCGAACATTCAATTAGGAAAATTATGGCACGCGTTACGAGTATCCAATAGATAATACTGTCAAAACAGCTCAATTCCTCACACCTTTCTGTGATTTTCCTAACATCGACGACGATAGAAATAGTCGCTGTTGGAAGAAAATTGAGGGATAAATTCTTATTGGCTTAGAAGTTTTCAATTTATCTCGACCACTCGTCAATTTAATTCATCGTTGTCTGTTATCATGCTTTCCCAATCACGGATTTGCAATAACTTCACAAAATGAAGTCCCGCACGGTAGATCGAAACCCTGCCTGTAAACGTTCAGTTGCTTGTACTGTATAGGTACAGGGAAAACCGCGGAAAGAATAACGCGACCTGCAGATTGCTAAGATAAAAGCCTCACTCGCTTGCACAGTGTCACACAAACAGATTTAAAACAGAAAAAGTGAGAGCTGAAACTTTGGAAGTTTTCTGAGGTTAAAAAACTGACTCACAAGCACAATGTAAAATGTTCAAAACAAATGGGCTTAGGGACTGAAGTCTACCCGAATTTGAAGTGTCAAAAGCTGAAGTTTAGTAAATATAAATTGAGATCAGTTTCATTGAAAAATTTTGAAATTTACCGCAGTAGTGATAAAACAGCGACGTTGCTTCGAAATTTATTAGCTTAAAATGATTACGAAGAAAAGACCTTATGACACGATCGAATAGTCAAAGTTAGCATGATTAGGATCTTGCTAACTAAAAATTCAAATACGACGACTAAAATAGTGACTAAAATAGTAAATTAGGAATTTAGTCATGGAAAAGTATGACAGCAGTTGTTTGAAGCAGCGGTCAACTGGAGATGCTTCCAAAATTCTTCAGAAACACGCTTGAAAAGAACTTTCGAACTCCATATTACCGAGGTAGATCAGAAAGATTGTTACCAATTCACTAAGGAGTAATTCAGAATCAAAACGAAATTGCAAACAATTATAATTCTCTTGCTTTGTTTCAATTCAAAATTCAAGAAAAGAAACCATTCTAAAAATCTTTAGATCAAGATGAAAAGTGGAGAGAATAAACAAACTCTATACTAACCAAAAAACATGTACTGTTTAATAATGTCCCCGGTACTATGTACAGAAAAATATTTCTGAAACAGCGTAAAATTTGGTGCACATAACGTTGAATACTTGCCTGTGTTCTCCCTATACAGGAGCGAGAAAGAAGCGGATTTTAGCTGGAGCACGAAGAGCTCAACAGTTTGTTCTCTCTCCCGTCTTTTAGACACAACACGCCTCGATGATTACATAAATGACACAATATACGCGAAAACCCCCTCCAGTTTCAAGATGATTTTGGGGAGGGAAAAAATTAACATCTGATCAATAAAGGCGTGGCAAAAGATAGACTCAAATAAATAGTCGCAATGTCGGCTCTCAACAACTAACGCAATTAACAAATCTGTTTTCTACGGAGCTCGTAAATGATTGCTGGTTACTTTCAACTCTGCAACGAGGAATTTTTTGATCTGATAACTTCAGTGTTGAAGTTCTCCAAACATCTTGACGCTATAAGTGGTTGAGCGCTGACACGAAAAACAATCGAAATTTTGCCAAAAGCTTTAGCAAAAGAGGAAAAATGACATTCCTTTCAACACGACAACCGTTTCTTGACAACGGCACGTAGCGTGAAGCGACGACCAGCGCTCAGCGTAACCAACCAATGGTAGCGTGTGTTACCACCGGTAGAGGGAACAGCTAGCATGAACATTTGTACTGATTATTTCCGCAACCAACAACGCTTTTGAAATTACGAGTAAACAATGAAAACAACAAATGGACAAAGGTAGTTACTTATCTGCTATAGACCATGTATCCGACGTATATGAATGAGTTATTACATCCAAATGAGCGATTCAACAGTCAAGCTACTCGTTCTGGCAGTTTTTGTAACTGAAGTAGCCCACCCAACACACCGTAATTCACTGAAATTAAACTTCAGAATAATATTTTTATAGAGTGCAGGCGCGGAAGACACTACAGACTGCAGCAGCAGAGGATACAGGCGCAGCACACACTACAGACTGCAGCAGCAGAGGATACAGACGCAGCACACACTACAGACTGCAGCAGCAGAGGAGACAGACGTGACACACACTACAGACTGCAGCAGCAGAGGATACAGGTGCAGCACACACTACAGACTGCAGCAGCAGAGGATACAGACGTGACACACACTACAGACTGCAGCAGCAGAGGAGACAGACGTGACACACACTACAGACTGCAGCAGCAGAGGATACAGACGCAGCACACACTACAGACTGCAGCAGCAGAGGATACAAGCGCCAAACACACTACAGACTGCAGCAGCAGAGGATACAGACGTGACACACACTACAGACTGCAGCAGCAGAGGATACAGACGTGACACACAATACAGACTGCAGCACTAGAGAATACAGACGTAATAGGCACTAAATAGCTGTAGCAAAGCAAACAAGCACAACAGACACTAAAGACTGCAGTAGCAAAGTATACAGAAGCAGCAGACGCCACAGACCACAGCCACGTAAGATACAGACCTGGTACGGCGCTGGCAGCAGGAATAGCAGCAACAACAACATGTCGCCCACAGTTCACAAGCCCAAAACCCCGCGAATGTGAGCAGTCTCCGCAGCGCCCACGTGGCGGACTCCATGCATGCTACAGGTACGAACATCGTCCACGTAGATCACCACAACCCGTGTTGGTAGGTAACGAACTTCGCGAACAGTGTCGTCCGAGTCCATTGAAATGCGCTTTTTGATTCCATTTGAAAAATTTTCTATGGTCTCTTTAAAAGCACTTCACTTCAGGTCATAACTGATTTTAATTTCCCTTTCATTTTTCAGCTATGGCTCAATATCAATCAATATTAAGGAGTAAAGCAACAACTGATCCTCACTTATTGAGTAGCAAAATGTTCTCGCAAAAATAATTTTGTCTACTAGTTCCAAGTCACTAAATGAGCACGGAGCCAGTAGCTGTGAAATGATTGTTTAATGTGCTCTAATAAATTCAAATAAAATATTCATCACTGATGAAATGCATTCCCAACTATCATTAATTGTAAAATAGTCCAGCTAAAGTGATGAGTTTATTATTTGTATTAATTATAAATAGCTAAGACTAATGTTATGCATATATCATCGTTCTTTGTATGTGGAATTTCAATTTAGTCAATCCCATTTAAAGAAATAAGTAATTCTGAGAAAACACAAAACTTGTCTTTTTTGAAGAAACTTTGCGTTTTCTGCACAGATATTCTCTAAATAAAGAAATTAAGTGTGCCCCAGAAGTAAAATATTTTTTTTCGATGAAATTATGATGTGGAAACGCGTTTTACTCACGAAAGTCAATTTTTTGACATCCCAAATGGCGGATACAACAGGCCCTGCATCGTGCACTTAGCAAGATGTAGTAAAATATTATTTTAAAACACATTGAAGACGATGAATATTTTTACGGTTAAGGTATAATAGTTTAATTGGAACGTGTAATACTAGAGCAGTAAACTGAACAGAATGTACGTTAGTTTAAGGGTATACGCTCGTGTCCAGGTGTATTTATTCAGCCACGTACAGGTAGGACGATCAATGTTACGGAGAGGAGAACATAAAACTTTCGACCAATTTACCTCACTTACAGAGGGGGAGGAATTCTAGAAATGTAATTCAATTTCACTCGGGAATGCAATCAGTTGAGCTGCAGCGCGGCTCAGTCCGTTACGGAAAAACCAATTTGCTCTAATAGGAGGAATGAAACAAAGAAAATGGAGATCAATCGACAGCCATCAATATGGGAATTTTTAGTTAAAAATTGACTACCCATTTTGCTATCCATTATGGTATGCAGTTTCATTACAAGCTTCGGAATACTGTTGTAAATCGAATATGCTATTTCGATTCACAAATGAGAAACTTTAAATCAAACATAATTGGAAATTGAAATTTACCTGCGCTGCTTACATTCAGAATAATTATTGTGGAAATTCATCCATCTAGAACTCCATTCTATTGAATTAATTTTCTACGCACAAAAAGCCTTCTCTGAATTAATTATCAGACAATTTGAAAACAGTAATTGAACCGGTTTCAAGCTCTAGAACAACTCACGAGAAAATTAGACAATATTCTGTCAGAGAAATCTGTACTGCTGTGTTAGCCAGCTACTCGTACTCTTGTTCAATTCACTAACTATATAATGGATTGACAAGCAACAATTAGCTACCACTTCAACGAACTCTACTTCAGTCTAAATTTTAAACAGATCACCCGAGCAGATGTTTTAACAATGTCTGAAAAAATAATCAAGAAATACACTGGAAGAAAAATAATATAGCTCTTAGTCGACCTATTGAAGTCATGGGCGTCGAATTTGAAAAGTGTGAAACTTGAATGATGTAGTGGGCAGGCGGGACCCTTTACTGAGTAGTTGTGTGTGATGCTCAATATTTGTCAGGATGACTCTTTCACGAATACGCACACGGTCAAAATATGTCAAACCTCGCCGTCACACAGACGGATACATAGAGCCTAAGTGGGTAGAGATAAGAAAAATGACGATCATCGTTTTCACTTGAAATTCGGGCAAAAACTTAGAATACATACATGAAAGAAAGTTCTCTGACAACTTTTTCCAAGTGGAAATTTGCATTTGTTTTTGTAAGGATCACGAAATTATTCGAAACCAATGGTCGACCCGTGTCATGGATTTCGACGTTTTATCAAAAAGTAGTCGAGGCTTTCGATCTCCTAAGTTGTTTAGTCAGTACCCACTCAGGGGCAAGAACTTGGGCTCTCAACGTGAGTAGAAATGAGTTTTCATACTTAGACATTATTCTTTCGTCACGAATTAAAGGGCCTTTAGTGGTATTAAAATATGAGCTCCCAATGATGGTCCATCAAATGCCACTTAGCTCTCAATTTCGAGGTACAACACAAATATGAGTTTTTCAGCACTTACAAAATTAGTGTGATTGAAAAGTTCTCTAGAGTGCACCGATGAGCAGTGATTTTACGAAAGCATTCTTGTTCGGAATTTTTTTCAGTTAAAGCAGGTTGACTTTCCATTCTTTGCATTGTTACATTGCTTTCAACTTGAAACACAAACCAGATGTACTCTCCCACAGAAACGAAATTACAAACCCAAAAAGAAGTTTGAGAGCAATTCAAGTCGTGCCAAGCCCAAAATATGGCTACTGTATCCCCGAAACAAACATGCGGGTTGCATAGTATTTTTTTAGATCAAAACTGGACGACATGAATTTGCCCAATCAAAGATGAGTTAGGGTCTAAGCTAATACGATATTCAGTACCAGCTTCTGTGAACAAATGAACAGATCAAAATCTGTTCAGGACAGCGATCAAAATTTAGATTCAGAATTGCCTTGTTTTTTCACTTTAGGATAGCGACACTAGTAGAAAGATTGTGGCATTGGTCGAATAGAACAAGCATGTTGAAGTACAAGAGGCAGGGAAAAAGGCTGCAACAAGAGATGGGTTTATCTCCAAACTGAGCGCCTCGCCCCTAACTGCCTAACGAAACTCTGCAAAATAATTTCCGACTCTGTTTGCAGTCCCGTCGTACGCGATAAACACCTTACTATATCCCAGTTGGGCCTTTTATAAATCAACGTTCCGAGTTCTTCACAGCAAGAATAAATCCCTTCGTATTATGTTGCACAAGTGTCCAATTTGTTGATTCAAAGCAATCTTTCGGTCCTTTCAAAAATAAATATTTATCTCCGAGGAAATTTTAGAATTTTATGTCAAAGCCGACCCAGAGCTTACTGTCGTGAAACTTGAAGTATAAATACGTATGAATTATACTTAAACCCTCCACTTCCCACGTACTGAACAACTTCACTGCAGTTGCATTATTATGTTAAGTCTGAAACCACTCTCCACCATCTGGACACTTTCAGATAACACCTCATGTTTTGCTAGATATGATAGTAATACTCTGGTTAACCGCAACAGCTGTTTGCTTAAATGGAATGTTCATTTTCAGCATGATAAAAAGCGAGAGGATCACTGAGTTAGAGTTTTGAATGTGATGCAACTTTGAAATCTGTTTCTAATCCTTCATGTTATTCCTATTAAATCGCTCATGATTCTAACGGAGGAAATAGTCTGTGTTTGGGAGCGTCTTTTACAAAAAATTAACGAGAGTGCGATCACATTATAGCTTTCAGCACTATCGCTGACTTGAAAAATTTTTCTTTCGGGAACCTTGAGAAAATGCAAAGAACGTGAGGCATTCTTGTGAAACGTCACCCGCATGAGCTACAAAAATCTCAGGCAAGGATAGAAAAGGCAAAATTCTCGTGGAAGACAATTATATCTCTCAAAATTGTTAGTTTCATTGCAGTATAGATCCATGAGTGGAATACCACGACGTCATGAGCCATTTCAATAACATGTAGATTTCAAATTTGTTCACGACACCAAAATAAATTCGAATTTGAATTATTTTATCAACTGTTGTAATGTTTTTTTAATTAGGCTAATAATACAGGCTACCAAATTAATAAACGTAAAATTTACTTCTCATACGTAAGAAACGAAATTAAAATCCTGGTCATGGTTGTTGATGCACAATGAGAAGCGATAAGATTTTGATAGCGCTCATTTCACTAGGGAATGGAGTAGATTACAAAAGAATGCACCAATAGGCTCATTAATCAAGTGTTAAATTTCTTACAAAGAAACTATAGAGCAAAATATCAGGAAAATGCACAGTAACTTGAAGCAAGCTTGGAAATGGACAAGAAGCAATCACTTATCACCGCACGCCTCTGTCTACAACAGCGAAGAGGGCGCTGCTGAACAGAAGCATGGAAGCCACTCAATCAGATTAAGACAGTTGTGGCTGAACAGGATTTTTGAATGCGACTAGAATATATCCTATTTATTGGCACGATTGGCAGAGAAACTCTGAAGTCACACTGACTCTCGGATAGTACCTTTCAACAAATAAATGTTGGGGCCATTTTCATGAACTGTGGAGGGACACCACTGCTCTCAGGTGGGTTCACTTATCGACACTGTGTGTTTATGAGGTCATATCATCTGATAACGAAACACATTAACATTTATGTGTAAAGGGCCCCAAGACATGGTACCTGCACAAATATGCCCTCAAAACACAGAACTGGCGCACGCTACTTGTTTGCGAGAGATGCGAGAGTTGGTGTTTGCGTGTGCCTCTTCATATTTGGGGATGGTGTTAAACCTGTGGCAATTACTCCTGTACTTTGCCAGCTCCAATATATAGCCCAACGAACCTGCAGCTACATGTTCCCAGCAAGTAGTATTCGAGAAAGATAGTCATTGATTAAATAAAAGTAAAGTTCAATTTCCTCAACTTTGTTTCATAACACAGTGGAATGAAATAAATCTACAAATATCGATCATCCGATCAGAGGTTACGTTTTTTATCAATCAATCCTCTATTCAAAAAAGAACTTTAAAACCTACTCCAGGAGTTGAACAATTGGAGTATCTCCTTTTCCTTCGTTCACATATTTTCACCTTTACACTGCAGTAGAAATCAATACGTTACTAACAGCGTTTATATTCACAGATCAACTAGAATATTTAAATGAAAATATTTATGAAAGCGATCCCACGCTTAATTGAATACGCGGTAAATTGATGTTTAATTCAATAAACTTTAAATTAATGTTAAGAAAGATAGAAGTCTTCTGAGTTCTCACGAAAGAGCAGGAGTGAAAATGTCTTCAACTCCGACCATGAGAAACATTCCAAAAAAGCAGCCCTCTTGAAACTTGCACAAAAACTATAACCCCTTATTTTCATAACACATATACACACAAATGTTTCCGGAATAACATGAATTTCTGAACTGCCGGCGCGCACACAGGAAAGATTACGTCAAGATCCAGGGAAGAAGGTAAGCACCGGAGCGCGACGCACGTGCCGCCACAGGCACCACGAACAACTGCTCTAACCACGACGCTGGCGTGACCGTGCAAGGAAAACTGGCATGAGGCTGCATCCTGTGTACTCGTGAGATGAGTGCTGAGAAAGTGGTATTGTTGCACTTCGTATAGTACCTTCAGCTGTGGGTGTCTACGCACTCTGTGGTGCTGTGGGTCTCTACACACTCTGTGGTGCTGTGGGTGTCTACGCACTCTGTGGTGCTGTGGGTGTCTACGCACTCTGTGGTGCTGTGGGTGTCTACGCACTCTGTGGTGCTGTGGGTGTCTACGCACTCTGTGGTGCTGTGGGTGTCTACGCACTCTGTGGTGCTGTTGACGCTGCACTGTGGAGTTGATGTATCATCTTGTTTCAAGTATTTCATCTACGTGAAGATTGTAAATTTGATGATGTTCGCGAGATAATTTGATTTGAGTTAGTTCAGCTTCCATGGCTGCGTCAGTAGAAATTATTTTATGCATACGATGTATGGCATGTGAAGTACCCTATACAACAAGGCAACGTGGAAAGTTACGACCGATGATTAATTTCTGTTCTTTATTGTCAACCACAATAACGTGGAAATACTGTATTATCTAACCACAACTACTAATACAAGGTGAATGCTTCTTAGTCCACAAAAGCACATACAATTGAGTTTTAAAGTTGGTGACTTCATCAGTGAAATTACCAACACGTGCGGTTATTTATGAATAGTACCTACAATATAAAAAGAACAACGAATGTTATAGAGAACACTTATTCGGAATGTTATTATTCCAGCACTGAAGATGGAATAATAACAGTTTCAATCAATAAATGTTCTCTATTACGTTGGTTCTTCTTTTTATTTTGAGAATAAGATTCCATAAGAATCGCTCTATAAGTACTACAATATGAAGTTATCAACACTACACGCTCGGCTACTGAATGTAACTTTTTACGGGACGAGGCGCCAATCAGAACAATGCTCTCGCGTCAATTGGTACTGAACAATCGATACTAAAGTAGTTTTATTGTGCTGTATTCGATTGATGAATTCATGATAAATATAAAGCCAAAATATAGAACTGAATAGCCTCGTGGAATTAACGAAACACAAAAGTTCGTGCCGAACAGTTAACAATACGTCTGTAGTATATTAGAGTGCCGAACAGCTTAGCTTACAAAGTAATACTTTTGCTTTTGAATATCTTCATTAGTAATGATTGAAAATTTTAACACGACACTCGCTAAAATTCCATACTCATTACTCAAAGCATGTCATACCTATTATTTAAGATTATGTAGTCGCATTTGATTGAATATTCAAGGGACTTGGCAAACTGAAAAGTTAATCAGCACCAAAGATCTGCCTTTCCATTTACCCTCATCATATCATTTTCCTTAATCAGAAGTTATAAAAAGTGCTAGTAGTATCAAAGATATGCCACTAGAAACGCATGATGAGCAGAAGTCAAAATTTTTCTCCATGAACTCTTTCGAAGAACTGCACTAACTTCTGAGAAACCACAATCCAATACGTAATTAAGGAAAAGGATCCCAAGTTTGGACGCCGGACTTAGTCAACTAGAGAGTTCGCTCTCTGGAAATGGAGGCAGTGAACTTGCACCGGCTTAATTTAATTCTAATCAAATTAAAGTCATGAACTCAGTCAAGTCTTCAGAAAGAGCGGATGACACTTCTCCGAAATCCTTGACTCAAAGTGAGATTGTCAGAAGGTTTCATTGGTTAAAGAAGAGTAGCAATTTGGAGGATTAATCTAGAAAATATACAATCGAATATTACTGAATCTTTTCCTCACTCAGAAAAGCTTTCAGCGAGGATGTATGATGAACATGGTGTCTTGCAAAATGTAACCCGTCCCCTAATAAAAATACATTGGTCCGAGACAAGTACCTACTAGTTCTGGGTATTCATACTCGAAAAATAATCAGTAGCACTCATGCGACTAAAACCGAGAGAATTTCCGAGCTATCCTCAAACAAGAACATAAAGAGAAAGTCATCTGATCTTTCGAAACAGAGTTTTAGAAAATTATTTAAATTCGCTCTTAAAGCCCTGCGAACACTCACCTTGACTTGCATTTGTTTATCGAGAAAACGGGGTGAAAGATATCATGGGGCGTGTATCCATGCTTGGCTTACTGCTACCGCCTCAGAGACCTGCTCTCCTACCTTGCACTTCAATTTCGACATCAGATATCAATAATGAGCCGCCCAAGAATCATGTGAGTTGCATTACTATTAAGTAATTCATTCTTATTTTTCATGAACTTCTGCTCCTATAACCATTCGTAATCATTACAAGATACCAATCCACATGTTAAAAAGTTCTGGACTAACACTGCCAATCCGGTCATATTTCGCCCGCTAACTCACTCGAATTCCAGCACGTGAGACTTCACCACTCCGTTGCAGTGATGCTGCTACTCAATCTTCCTCCTGTCCCTAACCTACCACAACATTTTCAGACCAGTGCTAGGGACGAACAACCCTCCCCCCTTGAATGTCATACCCTTTCTCTTCGTTCATATCACGTCAATTAATGTTAGGAAACATTTCATCGTTATGTATATTTAAGACCCTAGCCGCAGCAAAAATGATCTAAAGAGAGTGAGAGAAGGGACCATTTTGTACGGACTGTAGAAAACAGGGAATTTATAAACAGGGAGTGTTCCCACAGGATACCCTGCATAAAAGCAGCAAATTAAGGTACAAGAGAAATAAAAGACAAAGATTCATCCCTCGGACCAAAATTTCACCACCTGCCGTCCCATTATAAATACCGCGGAAGCTATCACACCCTTATCCAATTTGTGGACAAAACTGATGGTGCACCATCATGTGCACCTTATCACTCCCAGCATGTTTTCAACACTTATCCTGAGCAACGCGCTCTATACACCACTCTCTTAACTCATTCGTTGGATATGTCAACTCATAGCAACACCCAGCGTCAAGGAGACATGACATCTCATTATTTCATCGGTTGTTTATCAATTTCAAATGATATTCGTTTCTATTCCTCCGGGTTCCGTTTACATCTTATTCTTTTTCATCAATATCGGCTGAATTCTGTTTCCCAACTTCAATTATCACTCGTATTAGTTTCCTACCTTGCGAAGGTACTCCCTAAACTGATATCTTATGCAACCAACTACTCTGACAAATATTCTTAACTCTCATTCCAAATATTTGCCTGACATAGAATTAACTATTTACTTCTAGTCTCGTCTATCTCACAAAACGATTTAAAAGTTTGTTCTCAGGGTTTCAAAGTATGAGTCAGAACTAATTTTAGACCTTTCAAGTTGGAGTCAGGTTTCTAAAACAAATGAGGCTTGAGAAAAGAGGCATAGAATCTGTGCTAATTAGAATCGAGCAACAAACTTCGAATTCGATATCGCTAAAGGATCCGAATACGATATCAGAGACTGAGAAAATCAGAGCTGAGAGCCAAAGCTGGACCGTAATTTTACTTTACGACATTGATTCTATAGGTCCATTGAGTTGGAACCTGCAGCGTGAACGCTGTTGTCAATTAACATATTTTGTATATCATTTACTGGGACACAGCGCACCAATTCGACTCATTCCACCAATTGATGAGCCCACACAGTATCATCGAGGTAGTAGGCGCTTGGAAATAAATCGCAGACACAAGCTCAAAATGTCAAGTCACGACCGCGAAATTAACCAGCTAATGCTAAAATGCTATTGACGAAACAAAATGGTACCTCACTACTAGCAAAGAGCAAAGTCTTCATTGATCCGCATGATCTCAAATGTTCGGCGACGGATTTATCAAAGCAGAGTGTCACGGGAGGGAATTCTGTCGAATCTTTCGGGCAGAAACTCGTTATGAGAGTCAAAAACTGACCTATCGACGTCTCATCGCACCTGGCAACTTACGGTGTAGCCGAATGCGTTCTCCAACGCCCAGTTACATAGAGTACATCTGGCTGGTGTGAACAGGCTGGGTCGAATTGGAAGCTAGCCCTTTACATGCTCTTGTTGCGAATTGTTCTACGCTCGAAGTGAACAAATATATGCGAATATTTATGCGTTCGAACGAATGGATCCAAGTTAATATCTCGCTCTTGTCTGAAAAATTAAATTCGTTCAGCAGGATGTTTTTTCGACCCTCGGAGCAGGAAAATGCATCTGAAAAATTGAACACAGTCAAAAATGTACAATGGGAAATAGCTACTTCTCAATAAATGTTCGCACGTAACTTCTGTGTCTAGAATGTTAGAATTTAGACATAGGTTTCACCGACTGAAGGAAATCCCTGAGAAAAATGTCAAGAGAAAAACATGCCGAACATGTTCAGATAACAATCATGACATGATAAGAACTTTCCTTCTCTTATGTTGGCGCAACTCTATTACGCAAACACGCACTTAGTAGTGAATTATGCATACAACCACATCGAGATTTGAATTTATGCAGGATTGAGGAGGATCGACCGCTTGCACTGCGCAGAGCAGCGAGCGGATTTAGATTGCTGCAATTTACAGATTTAGAAGCAATGCACGCAAGGATTTCAAAGTAAAAAAATTTCATTTGAACATGAATTTGCGGATTAACGAAGTAAAAATCAAGTAAAACTGAAAAACAACGTGTAAAAGGAAAACTTAAAAAAAAGAGGGGCCAGTGTATAATAACGAAATGCACGAAAATGCAGGAAAACAGAGAACAGAAGCAAAGAAAAATCTGATAGTTTTTCAAACATTGCCTCATATTCTTACCAAGAGCATTGCAAGTGCCGCTCAATGTAGCCCATACAATTATACGTCTTGATCTTTACATTTTCAATTACAGCTGCAGTACGATAACTTTTCCTCAAATTGAGAAGAAATAAAAATATAAGCTTTCTTTTAAGAAGAATCCACGAAACTATTTCGCATTTTGTCATGCATCTAGACAAGCTGGATACGCGAAAATCAGTTCGAGACTGAATTTCAAAATCAAAAAGCCTCTTCAATCGTTTGGTCACTAAATTGAATACGGGTGTGCAATCGGAAAGAAAAACTTTTTAAATCAATAGAAGCATTTCATTTCCAATTTTCCCCATTAAGAATCATACAGTATTTTCATCGATTTAAACGAAAATAAGTGCATTGTAAAATCAAATCAATTACAATCATTTTCACTGCTGTACTTTCGTTACTATAAAATCACGCAGCAGTAACTTGTTTCAGCTCGGACACTTACAAAAATCAAGACGAAGTCGTACCTTTCAGAATCTTTTAGCTGGAAGTGACCACGGTGGATGGCTGCTCTTCTAGGCCATGGACTCTCGTTATAGAGGTTGCGGGAATGCATAGTCAGAGCACTATTTGGTCGAGATTGTACGTCACGTGAGGGCTCCAACTTTTTCCTAAGGAACGGATTCTCACTGCTTGTTGGCTCAAGTACCACCTTATGCCTCGTCTCTATGTCGGACTTGGATTTTAACACACGGTCAACACGCATTTCATTTCCGAATTGAGAGTTAGAACTCCGGATGAAATCGACGGCATCCAAATTCATGTCCTCATCATCAGAAGACTGGAAACAGCACCCATTTTGTACTTTCTTGAGGGCCGATTTTTGACCAAGGGAAGGGTGGTGGTTATGTGTACAATTGTCACGTTCAGAGGTAATACTTGCAGAATCGCTATCGGTTATTTTCCGATAACTCGACCGGAGTTTAGGGGCTCTGAGGGAGTTCTTGCGAGGTATTTGAAATGATGGTTGTCGAGACAAGGTTAGGGATTTATTTTTTTTCCTTTTAGACATCTTGTTGGGATCTGACCGTTCGTGCGGTTTTCTGAACCTCGTTGCAGCCATAACCAACGTTAACGAACGACTTAAAGAAGTCTTCGCACGCACTACGTCGCTTTCCTCGAAAGACGAGTCATCTTCATCTGGAATCGTCTCAAAACCACTTGATTGACGCTCGACGAGCATTGAATGCTTCGTATTATATTGATCCGCGTCGGCTGGAGGAGAAACTTGATAACTTTTGGTCTTGGAACCCCTATATTTAGAGAGCGTTTTCGTGCGGCTATTCTTATCATCAGTTTTTCGTTCAAAGCGAGGAGCTCTCAAAGTCAATTCTTTGTGGGCTTCTTCGTGCGCGAGCGGCTTAATGCCAATGATGTTCGATATTAAAATGCCATTGGAGTGGCGAGCGGTGTGATCCGCCTTACGAGAAGCAGAATTCATGTTGGCGATGTGTCCTGTATGCTTATTTAGTGCACTGCCACTGGGTAATGTAGAAGGCATTTCTACGTTTTGAACTCGAGGCAGGATTGAAGACGAAACCGAAACAGCCACAACTTGGTTATTCACAGGTATTGGATATTTTCTACGCGTTTTAACTGGAAGAGGAGGTGGCAGGTCTTGAGTCAGCTTGTTGGGCAACCTGTCTTTTGCGTCTAGAATGGGTAAAACTTGAAGTCTTTTTTGAGGCGTAGGTTCTTTGCCCTTCGGAAGCCCAACACTAATTTTATGAGCGTTAGGCTTGTATTCAACTTGCCTTACTGCTGGAGCATCATAATCATTTTCTGTAATTTTAGAGAGTGACAGCGATTTATGCCATTTGTTTTCTACAGGTTTTTCTGGGGGTGCCACTATATGCGATTGTCCAGCAGCTTCAAGATTTGGGGGCCCACTGGTTTGTGTACACCGCGTGCCAGATTCAATTGACAAATGCGAAAAAACAGATTCTGGAGCCTTGGTTGTGGAAACAAGCGTTTCACCGGCGTCTGCCACTCGGCGCTGACGCGTGGCATCTGCGCATTTTTTGGATGCTTCGAGCAACGCAATAGCTGAGGGGTCCATATTTGTTAGCGGGATGCTGTGTGATTTACAAAAATGGCCAGAAAATAGCTGTGAGCTTGATTTATCTCTCGTAATTTTTTTAATTGCTATTTGATATGATACGTTTCTTTAAAATATAGTGAAAAAATACATCTTTGGCAGATTCATCTATGAATATTAGTCCATTAATTGCTAGGAAAAACATAACCGGTATTGAAAGAGTAAAGTTAATGAAACGTCAAATAATTAACGTGTTAGGAAAGGTTGTGCGACTATTTGGGACATAGAAATCTATCTAACTTGCAGTACAATAGAGCAACTTTTCAGAGTATGTTCCGCGGGTATACGGAGAAAGTTGCATTAGTCTTAGAAGTATAAAAACATTTTTTTTAAACTACGTAATGAAAATTCCCACAATTTTAATTCCTGTTCAATGATTGTGAAACTGAACTTCTGATCAAGTTATAACTTATTTCTGCTATTTTTTGAAGTATAATAAACATAACTTAATGCCAATGCTTCAGTCATCAATACAGGCTAGGCAGTGTCCGTTGGCAAGCTAAACTTCATCGCTAAGGAACAACCAATGATACGAGAAGAGCTTCATGAGCGAGTGTTTTAATGTGACGTAAACGTCACTCCTATACTTTTTGACAGAGGTTAATCCTTTTAAAATTTCATGAAATACATTTGTCCTCGTAGCATCCTCGAAAAGAGACCGTTTCCAAAGTCAACCGCAATTAAAAGTTTTTAAAAGCAATTTGAATGAAGCGTAACAAAAGGAAAATAAAGCGATTTGGTTATCCTTCTTTGAATGTAATTATTTGCTCCGTGTTAATTAAATGTAGAGATAACATCCTTGTTTGTGCTCAGTGAATTATGGAGAATGACATTGTAGATTCAAAATAAGCCTACTAACGGTCCCGGTGGATGATTTAGTGGGAGAACTCATTGGCCAAACGTTCATGAATTAGAATACATATTTTGGTTGCATAGATTTTTCATGAATTTGAAGCATGCTTTCGAGTTTTCAAAATGATTTATAAACAAGATGTCAGAATCAAATCAAGGTTTGTACCTTTAAGTGAAAATTCCTGCCTGTTCAAGCCGACCCTTTTAATATGTCGGGTAGAGAAGCCGCACAAATAAAGACGATTTAATCGTACCCTCGAGAATAGAAACACTTCATTTCTATACACATCCAGTAAACTTCAATAACCACATCGCCTCACATCGTCTCAATCAGTTTTGTCTCCCACTGCATTTTGAAGCAGGCAAGCACATTCGTCATCGAGCCAGACTAGTCGCCACTTCCTACCACAAGCATAACAACAACAGTTGAAAGACGCAATGAGTATCTAAGAAAACAAATTGAAATACAACAACCGCCTGAGAAATTCTACGTCTCACTGAACTCCGCCTCACAGATTCAAGGTTTCACAAATTCAAGGCCTCTCAGATTCGAGGCCTCACCGGTTCAGGGCCTCACCGGTTCAAGGCCTCACCGGTTTAAGGCCTCACTGGTTCATGGCCTCACAAATTCAAAGCCTCGCAGATTCAAGGGCACTGCTCTGAGAGAAAGGATGAATATAAGACGAGCAGCCTCCTGTAGGCACATCCTCCACTTATGATGTTCTGTGATACCCAACGGGTGAACATGCGATGGCACCTGTAAAACTTTCACTGCTGAGAGCCTCTGCTACGAACACGAAATTTACAACTCCAGAGCATTTTTACGATCGTTGCGTCCCAAGAATGATACTTCGAACTGCGCTTTGAGTGAGATGAATAACAGAGAATACGGCAAAAGACAGAATTCGTTACGCAGGCGCGTTACACCACCACACAAGTTCCACTACACGCAGAGAGCACGGCCAGGCTTCGTAATCTGCTGTGCTGATAGCGATGTCTTGATAAGCAGGCTCACGTCTCGCGAGCTGTGAGCGGTGTTTACCATTTCACTTGATTGGGAATGATCTCTGGTGATAAACTGAATGAAAGATCAATAAAATTTCCAGCCCCCCCCCCCCCCTTTTTTGTTAGGTATTTGTTCAATTGATGTACGCTAAATTGCTGCTTATAATGGGATTCTTTGTATATACTCATTTTTCTTGACGTACACTAAGTACATTTATTACAACTGACGTAATCGACATGTCGCACCATAACAGAAGCTACGCCTGTGTGGTGTCTGCAATATTTTCTTCAGTAGGCTCGGTGCATAGATAAAATAGATGGCTTTACGTCAACTAAGGAAAACGTGCGTTCCATTCAAATCCTTCTTAAAACCCTCTAGAATGAGTGTAAGTCCCAATGCATCATTCAATTTAATCATTAGGGAATGACCTGAACGACATATGTATCGAAACAAGCGAACACAGAAAATTGTCGCCCAATATGTTTTTATCAAACAAGAAAGATTTTTTGTTTTTTGCAGCCTATCAAGTGATATTCCACTTAATTCAGTGAAAAAGTGTTGATTTTGGTGACGAGTTTCATGGTTTTTGGATAATTTTAGGTGCAGGCGTTAGGTATTTTAACACGTTGATTTCTTGTAGACTCACCGGTAGAAACTTGAAAAATTACTGCAATTTTAATGACCCAACGGTGGACACAAACTGAAATTTTATTCATACTCGACCAAAATCTAATAACGCCTCCCAATGAATTTTTTATCCTTTCGAAAGTTGAATGTTGAAATTGAGTTTAATTGAAATTGAACCTTTAATTCAAGTTCAACAGAAAGTAGTCACGGTCGAAAAAGGTTGTGTGCCGCAAGATATACTTTAGTACTTATAAGGAGCGATGAAGAGCCAAGTTCTATCTACTTATAATGAAAAACGTGTTCTGTTGGGCAAGCTCATGACTACTGACCAACAGTGAAGCAGCTGATGGTCTTAGTCATGCAGTGCCGCCAGTAAAACTTGTCTTTTGAAGATGAAATTCATGTGTTGGATTGGTTAGCACGAAAAAGTGAGCCGCACCGAGGAGATAAATTTCAAGAAATCGTAAAAACTCGTGTTCAAAAGAAATTAAAATCAAATGAAGTTCAATTTATTTTGTGATCTATTTCTTCCAACTTCATTCAAAATAACACGGATTTTACGAACTCACTGAAAATTCCGCTCGATAAATCGTGCGTACTTATCCAATGATGGCCACGTATAATTCGCATCTGCTGCTCAGCAAAGTTCTCACTAACATCGTCCCAGCTTTTATAGCCAATTACGACCCCTTAATTGATGTTCCTGCAGAGAGCTCAAAATGCAAATTGGGGGCAGCGAATTGTACATTTTTCCCCAAGAACCTGCTCCAGACAGCTGGCAAATTTTTTTTAGGCACCAGCAGCGGCCGTTCTTGCAAACTGCACAAAGCGCCCGTAATTATTTAGGGCAGAATTGACCCGAGTTAAAGAAAGAACCAAAGTGTTCTAAAAATATTGGAAAGTCGTTGGATTTTTGCGATTTTTCCAGTATCGTTACAATCCTTTTACCCGTGAAGCAAGTTTCACGCAATATAAAATCCCATTGTTTTACAACACAGTCAGATGCTTGCTTACTTGTTTGCTTGATGGCTTGCTTGCTTGCTTGCTTGCTAGCTTGTTTACTTGCTGGTTTGTTTGTATGAAATGTCCGTCTTGACTCTTACTTGTGTGGACACGCAGAACACAGCAAATGGCTACAAATATCAGTTTATTGCATGTACAACTTAATTATATCAATTGAAACTCATTTTGATGTTATTCTAGCACATAAATTCACTATTTAATACTACACAGTTGCTGCTTGCCTGGTTGGTCCATGTACCTGTGACGTTCTTAACGATGCTTAATGGCCGTATCTGTGATTCAAGTACAATACTATTTTAATCGCGAGTACTATAAGGATGGATTTATTTGTATGTCTTCCACATTTGGAAGATATATTTAAGCAAACTATCGAATCCCATCAATTTTCTCGGGCCGTGTTCACTAATAGAAGAATAAAAAGTAGAATGAACACGCACTCTAAATTTATTTGAGAACCAATTCCGTGGTTGAATAACGTCTCCAACTTAAATAAAGCCCCCCACCTCTGAAGGCAGGGTCGAGCTATACAAGAACAAGCTAATAATTGTTGGTTTACGAGTAACTTAGTAACCAGTAACCACCTGTGTGCTGCTATGCCGCCCTTCGTGCGTTCGTGCACAGAGCCACGTAAAAGCGCTCGTCGTGTATGAATAATCGCACTTTGACCGAGCTCTTCCCGCTGGTAGCACCGGCCCAGCCCTGCTCAGACCTACAGTAAACTCCGCCAAATCGTCTCCGACATTGATTCTCCGAAAGTAGTAGCCACGACGGCATATTGGTGGCCAGTTCCAGAACAAACCCACGACGATTTGTTCCGAAAGTTGAAAGAAGCTTAGAAGATATCATCATCATCATCATCATCGAGAAATCTACAAAGATTGAGAAGAAGATCTAGTGACTACAGC
>JACJUY010001892.1:108501-125095 GCA_014220935.1 Platorchestia sp. MABIK | reverse complement strand
GTCGCAGCTTTTACCTCAAACTAACCTAGCAACACATTGCATAATTGTGAGATATAAGATATTTCACTACACCTGCAGTAAAAGCTGCCGCCCCGCCCCGGCGCGGCGGCATTGGAGGACTTGATGGGCGGCTGCAAGAAAGCCTCCCGAGACGCGGCGTAAATCTTGCGCCGGCGAGAAAAGGCTTAGAAGGTTCGACTCTCACGCCCACGCAATGACAAGTGCGATAGCCCGCTCATTCTACTAGCTTTCTCTCTCTGTTTTGTACGTTGTTATCTGAAACATAGTTACACCTCTTTTGACGCATTGACTACGTGTTAAAACAGATTTGTACCACTAGGTAAAATTATCATTAGCGCACAGGATTGAATGGGCAGCATTTCAGTTAATTTGCTTTCTTTTGTTAGAATATATTTTAGCGTACAATGTAAATAATCATCGTGCGATTACATTTTTCACACTTCATAGGAAGATAAAAATGTATTCGAGCAATGAAGTCGGTTTTTTAACTCTGCTAATTACAAACAAGCGACACCCACACGCTGTCAATACACGCAACACCCACACGCTGCCACCACACGCTTCAGCAGAAGCAAACACGTGCATCCGTTGCGTTAAAATCATATCATGGTGATCTCTAAGAAAATAATTAAGATCAGATAAATTAGTTAAAGCGTCTCCAATCACAGCAAAGAAATTACAAGGAAAGGAAAGATGAAAACACCGTTTAGTATGGAAGCAAGAGAACGATGAATCTATGCACAAGGTGTATTTCCACACAAGACCTCCAAGCGCATAGAAACAGAAAGTTGACAAAAAGTTGATGAAATGGGGTTAAAGTTGAAAAAGAGAGGAGGTGCTGGAAAACATTACAGCAGTGAAATGAAAAAAGATGGTCGGGAAGAAGAAAAAACAGATTGTATTTCAACAAAAGGGTGCCAACCAATGTTTCAGCTCGGAACCTCAAATTTTTCTTTTGGTAGGATAAATTATAAAATAATCCCGTCTCGTTATTTTATATTTTCCCCAGGAAAACTGAGGATTCAAATGGAGTTTTAGTTCACAGAGTGACAGCACGATAGTACTGACTTGCTCATGCAGCTCTCAGAAAACGAAATGGAAGTTTGTTGTCTGAAACGCTTCTAGCTGCAGCTCGGTTAGGAAGTATGAAAAATAGATTTCTTTTTTTCCTTCCGGCGTGAGGTCTGCCGAGTGAAGAACCAACTTTTTTCTCCCGACCATTTCATTTGTATTGACAAACATTCAATCAGTCTGAAGTTTTAGATAAGAATAGTACAAAAAAAATGACGTTTTTACGCTTGATTCATTCGTTGCTGCAAGCTTCAAAACGATGCTTAAACCCTTGAAAATCGTTTTGAAAAGCCGTATACTATTTTAGGTACGCTTAGAAATATTTAGAAAACCTAAGAAATTTCCCACAGCCCAAAGCAAAGCTGTAATATAAATAAGGCTGACAGTGCTGTTTCCCACCCATCTGCGTGGCAGCCAGAGCAAGATGGCAATTACACCGACAGTACTGTTAACCGCCCGTTTGTCTGGTGACAAAAGCAAGATGGCAATTACACCGACAGTCCTGTTTACCGCCCGAATGATTATAAACTTCAGTCCCGAGTCTTTGATCAGAACACTAATCATGTTAACGCATAGAGAACAATGAGATATTCCTGGTCTTCTCCATTACAAACATGTTTTTCCAACGCTCAATATCCAGTAGTGTGTTATTACATCCATGACAAAATACTTCGATAACATTGTGAAAGATTTCAAGCACTTCACAAAGTCTATGAAGGCGCGCTGCGGAATCCTGTTATTGATTGCAAAGAAAACAAAAGTTCCCCAACCAGAGCGAGCATTAACCCGTTAACACTCCAGAGGACCATGCAGTCTTCTTTCGAAAATAACCTTAATATATATTCAATTTTTGTAAAATTTCATCCCTAATCTCTTCTTTGACGTTCACTGCCGAGAGGCAGTTCCTTCCTCACTTTGATGTGGTGACAACCCAATGCCAGTGCCAGTCATTCGAGTGACGGTGGTAGGAATAACGGTAATACGAGTGCTGGCGTAGCTTAACTTTTCAAATACTGACGTTAAGAAGTTGAACAACGCCTGAGATCTAGGAAGTATTGGCATAAGGCCAATTATAAATCGGACAGCGGGTTTAGCTCGTTAAGAAAGCGCCTAGCGATGTATATCTCAGCTCCTGGATGCTCATTCCAGGGTACAGATTTTTTCACGACGGGAATGCGAAGCCCCGCATAGCAGGAGCGGTTTCTCTTCGGGAATCAATTGCACTATTTTTGAAGCGCACTGAGTGCTGCATAACTTGCTCTTGAATGGCATTCTGAGAATTGCTCACTCGTGATGTCGCTGATTACGCGAGTCGCTCTCGTTATTTCTGAGCGGTGGGTGCGTGAGGACAAGATAAGGTCCCGATGGATTATTTTTTCACTATACAATACTCACAATTTGGAAATTTTTTGAAAGGTAAAACCGAGCAATAGGTTCGAAAACCTGAATACTTAGGTAAGGTAGAGTCAAAGAAGTGTTGTTAATTAAAAACGTGAAGGGCGATGGGTGTGAAAGTAGGAAAAAATTAGACCGTGAACGATGAATAGATAAAAAGAGCCATCAATGAACCTGATGTGAGGAAGTATGGCGAAATTGTTCCAGTAAGAAATTTTAAGACGAAAAGATCGAGTACCACTGATTCGGATTTCAAGAGGAAAAAATCAGTCATTGATTCCCTTGAGAAAGCTATAAGAACCTAAGTGCCCCAATAAACAAAACGAAAAATTTATGAACGACAAAAGTAATTACGATAACCACTATTTGTAAACAGACATAATAGACGCTATGCATGCGCAAATAGCAATCAAAATTACAGACATTTCCTGAAAGGATGAGGCAAAAACGAGCTTAAAAAACGGCAGGAAGCGAGCGGAAAAAACAGCAATGTCAAAAATGAACTTAAACCTAGGATGAAGAAAAACTGAACCTCGCTATTTAGAGCTGCAGCACGACGGGAGTGAATTTTACGAGAGCATTTTAACTTCGCATCGTGCTGCCCTCCTCCATATTTAGCGCGAATACATCAGGTGAAGTTCAAGACCTGGATTATCATTTTGCAGGACTTGCGCACATGTGAAGTAGCCACAGCGTCTCCTCATTCTTTTAAGCGCTTCTCGTTGCTCTTCCACCAGTTTATAGAATATTATTCGAGCCCATAATTCCGTGGCATTTTCAGACCTCCTTAGGCTTTCTAGACACAAGTCTCAATGGTGCGGCTCAAAGCTTTTAATCTACACCCGATCCTTTTCATGAAATTGAATATCGACTCTATTGCAGTGTGGATAAGCTTTGCTTTGAGGCGTCACGGCAACAGACAACAGACTTTTTTCTGAGGGCCATGACAACTTTCATGAAAAAGGCCCATCACTGCACATGACACGAACCTTTGAGAAACAAGTTAATAATAAATCAGGACAACCTCGCTACATGAAGACACTGCACGTGGTTTGTACTGCATTGACGCTGCAAAGAGTAGGTAAGTGTAGATGGATGCCGCGGTCAAAAGACATAAATATGACAAAAACGGCGGGGTGAAGCATACTAATATAATTTAAAACGTTGGTTAAAAAGTAACATCAGGCGACATTCATCCTAACTGATTTCATCTTACTCCAGATGGAGCAATGAGACATCCCAGGATTTAATTTCACTACATACGGAGCGGTGAGACATTCCAGGATTTAATTTCACCACAGACGGAGCAATGAAACATCCCAGGATTTCATTTCACCACAGACAAAGCAGTAAGGCAGCTCAGGATTTCAACACACCACAGACAGAGCGGGGAGGCAGCCCAGGATTTCATTTTTTCCACCATAGACAAAGCAGGAAGACGTCCCATACAATAATGCCCTTAACTCGCGTCAGAATAACAGAAGTAAGGTAACGCTGGCGTCAGAAGAACAGAAGTAAGGCAACGCTGGCGTCAGAAGAACATAAGTAAGGCAACGCTGGCGTCAGAAGAACAGAAGTAAGGCAACGCTGGCATCAGAAGAAAAGAAGTTAGGCAACGCTGGCGTCAGAAGAAAAGAAGTAAGGCAACACTGGCGTCAGAAGAAAAGAAGTAAGGTAACGCTGGCGTCAGAAGAACAGAAGTAAGGCAACGCTGGCGTCAGAAGAACAGAAGTAAGGTAACGCTGGCGTCAGAAGAACAGAAGTAAGGTAACGCTGGCGTCAGAANCGTCAGAAGAACAGAAGTAAGGTAACGCCGGCGTCAGAAGAACAGAAGTAAGGCAACACTGGCGTCTGAAGAACAGAAGTACGGTAACGCCGGCGTCAGAAGAACAGAAGTAAGGTAACGCTGGCGTCAAGGCGCGTCCAACGGGACATCATTCGAGCGCCGGTCGATGGCACAGGCCCGCACTGAATGAATAAACCCGACTGCGGCCCGGAGACTCGTGATGGAACGCAAGTCCAGACAATGGGATTCGCAGAAGAAATTGGATCGAATCGTCCATACTGAGCCACAGACCGCATGTACTGCAGAAAAAATTGTGCGATTAACAAGCTGTGAAAAAGGCGAGTCTCACTCTATGGAATACTGAAACTGAAAATAACAGACGGATACAAATACAGTACTCCGATTTTTCTGATGTGACGGTGCACTTTAGTAATGCTCAGTAAAACACACAAGCATAATCGACAGAACGTGGTCATTCCATTTCAAATTTCTGTGTAGATGCTCAGACCGGATTTGGTTTGACGATACCAATGCATGATTAATCAAAGAACATTTGTTTGTTCTATATAGCGCACACGCTCAGTAACAGTTGCCTAGCTGTGGCGTACACACGCACAGCAACAGTGGCCATACTGTGATACGCACACACGCATAACAGTTGCTCCACTGTAATACGCAGAGCAAGAGTTGCTTCATTGTGGCGTACACACGCACAGCAACAGTGGCCATACTGTGATACGCACACACGCATAACAACAGTTGCTCCACCGTAATACGCAGAGCAACAGTTGCTTCATTGTGGCGTACACGAGAGCAACAGTGACCACACTGTGATACGAACACACGCATAACAACAGATGCTCCACTGTAATACGCAGAGCAATGGTTGCTTCATTGTGCTGTAAGCACACATAAGAACCGTTGCTGTGCTGTGATACGCAGGGCATCAGTTGCCGCGCTGTGTTGTAAACACACACGCTGTTTCACAATGGCACACACACGCACAACAACAGCTGGCCTACTAACAGCAAAGAACACAGTACAGCCATGCATCAACCGTTGGCGGGTCAGACGCCGCTACTTGTGAGAGCTGCTGGGTCAGACGGCCCTCGAGGGCCTGGATGAGGACAGACGATGGTAAACGTCCCAAGTTCCAGGACCACGTTGAGAGTGCCAAGTTCTAAAGGTTAATGATCCGTTGCTTTGACATTTTAAAATGAGTTGGTTGTTGGAGTCGGAGTAGAGTTTCATTTGTATCACAGCAAGCGTTAACATTTGAAATAATAGGCTGATAAGGTTTTCGATCTTGAAAATAGTGACGCTGGAATGCGACTGCCGTAATGTGAATAAGGTGTGCGAATAATGCCAGTCATTGTACAGAAAACGTTTACACGAATTAAATTCATGATAACGTAATTGTAAATTCTGCATTACCTATGTTTGTTCATGTTCATGTATCCATGGTTGGTCATTAATCTTCATACATCGAAAAATTTGTCAAAGATGTTTTTGATGTTTCATGTACTCTTCGACTATAGGTTTTCGAAATAGAAGATGCGCTAACTGGTGTCCTTGAAAATATTAGACTCGTAGAATACATTTATAACTACGTAGAAAATGCGTCGAAATTTAGTGTTTGGTTATCTTGCGTAAGAAAACTGACTCGACAGAGTGGATTGAATTTTTCATGTGCGTATAAAATCATGACCAGTGATATAACCCTAATTTAACATAACACTCTGACAATATTTCAGGTTTTAATAATATTTCACAGAACGAAAGACCTCTCGTAGCATTATCATGAAAGAAATTATAAGTCATTTTCGTCAAAGCATAAAAAATAGCCCCACACTTGACACACTTTTCAAACTTGCACAGTCCGGCATTCTTGAGAGAGGAGAGGCCGCTACAAAGAAGGCGTCACTGTTCCCCGGAGATTATTTCACCCTCTTTTGTGTGCCGAAGTTTTAGCGTCTCTGAAATTCATCGTACAACAAAGCATTTCCGTGAAAAATGTCGACTCGACTCGACTGGATAAAAAATGACCATAGAGTGAAACATGAAGGCCGCCTCCTTTTGCCATGCACATTAGTTCATAACAACTTTTATGACAGCTTGATGTAAGAGCAGCGACGTATCTTCGCTTCAAGCTCCTAAATCAGTGGGATGCTGGCAAGTTGAATTGCATTTTTAGCAAATGAAAATTATGAAAAACTTCGTGGCGGGTGTCGTAGAGCGCGTGTAGGTGATGATAAAAAGCGGCGAGATCCGCAAGAGCTGGCGAGCAGTAGTTTGATTGGCTGAGACTGTGCAACCGAAAGGATTGGACTGAGAATAATCTCCTTCATCATCACTATTATCATTACTGGTTAGTTTAAGAGTCCCTAACTACAACAAAGGCGATCCCAAAATAGCGAAGAAACGGGAACATTTAGAATGGCGGATAGAAAACTGGGTATCAACGCCCCAGCGGTGTTCCCACACAGAGAACCCTTCTTATTGAATTAAGAATAAAGAGATAAAAATGATAAAGAGATAGCGCAGAAATACTAAACACTGGAAGAAGCGAAGGGGATTATTTTATTTCCTTCGACGTTAGTTTTTTCATAAAAATCATGATTGATGAAAGCGATTTCTTGACAGAAACCCAAGCAAGATAAGTTTTTCATTCATAGCATTAAAAAAGTAATTATCTGTATTGAGAGAAAACGATGATAAATTACTTTCTTCATCGTGAAGGGCAAGAAGACAAATCACTCATACTCATTTCACTCATTTCTATATTTTAGACTGAGCGAAACGAAGGCAATTGTAACAGAAATCGATGGATATCGATAAACTCGAGCAAAGACCTGCAGTTCACTATCAAAAGAAAAAAGAAACGTAAAAATTGCTTGACGTGGGGTACAAAAATCGGTTCAGCGTCACGAGAGAACAGGCGGAGGCAAGCAGTTACTGACGCCAGGCCCCTCTCGTGGCACAGAGCCGAAATAACACAACTGCTGTCTCAACGTACAGCGGAATGGCTCCTCTGGGTAGTTTGTGTGGTGAAATATTACAATCGTAGCATTAACGTTTTATTAGACTTCATCCTGTATTTTCAAGATATTCTGAATGTAGTGATGCGAGCTGGAAAGTTAATATTTCAACAAGTGTGATGCCATGTTCACTTTACACTGTTCACTTTACACTCTCCTCTCCCCCACATTTTGCTCACCCCCACATTCTGCTCACCCCCACATTCTGCTCACCCCCACATTCTGCTCACCCCCACATTCTGCTCGCCCCCACATTCTGCTCGCCCTCACACTCTACTCGCCCCCACATTCTGCTCACCCCCACACTGTTCTCACCCCCACACTCTTCTCGACCCCACACTCTTCTCGACCCCTCACTCTTCTCGCCCTCACACTTTACTCAAGATGTTCACCTAATATTGTTGTACTCATACACCCTACACACACAATCCTCTTCCCTCCAATCATCACCCTTACAAAACAACCACCACCCTGGAACTACTACTAGTAAAATTAAGCAATCATTATCACACAATAAGTGTGCCACAATTGTTAACTAGCAATCATCTTACTACACTCTTTACCTCATAATTGTTACTTTGGAATCAGAACCTCAAAATTTCTACTTTACGGTCAATGTCTCGCAACCACCACTGTACATTCATTACCTCACAATTACCTCTTTACACTCCCTGCCTCACAATCACCACTGTACATTCATTTCCTCACAATTACCTCTTTACACTCCCTGCCTCACAATCACCACTGTACATTCATTTCCTCACAATTACCTCTTTACACTCCCTGCCTCACAACCACCACTGTACATTCATTTCCTCACAATTACCTCTTTACACTCCCTGCCTCACAATCACCACTGTACATTCATTTCCTCACAATTACCTCTTTACACTCCCTGGCTCACAATCACCACTGTACATTCATTACCTCACAATTACCTCTTTACACTCCCTGCCTCACAATCACCACTGTACACTCATTACCTCAGAATCACCATGTACTATCTACCCCACAGTCACTAGAATGAACTTATAAGTATAGACATTTGGGGCAACCGCAGGGTTTTTGGGTGCTGGAAAATTTGTTGAGAATTATTTGGTCAAGTGAAATGCGGGCAAGGAAGGTACGCTTCAAGCGTACCCTCATTACCGTCCAGTCATTTAGATCCGTACTGAATAGCTAAAAATGTATCCATTTTACGAACACAATGTAGAATACTTTTTTCACATTCATCAAATTTCACAAGTCAATTCTTCAAATAACCTCTGAGTAAACATTCGCTGTCTACACAGAGCAGGCTGAGGGTATCAATACTACCGCGCCTTGCCTCCTTGTGAAAGGGAGGTCCGTCGCAAAGCTCCGTTGATCAGCTTTTCGAAACGCATTCACAATTTAGTAATTCCGACTTCAAATTTCCTGTACTTCATTCGTAGTTACGATCCAGCAAACTGGAGCTACATTCATGAGTATCATCACGACGCTAACAAAAGATCCTTTTTGATTTGCGGGAACATCTGCCATAGTTATGCAAATAGAAGAAAAATAGAAGAAAAACCGGCTAAGAAGACAGAAGACAGAAGAAAAACAGGCGCTGGATTTCAAACAATCCAAATTATAGAAGCGGTACAGTTCGCAACCAAAGTACTTCTAGTGCAACTTGGCTACGGCACTTTACGTGTTACATCACGTAACGTAGCTTAGTCGAATTAAAAAACTTAGCTACGAGCTATACGGCTACGACGACGTTCATTGTAACAAAATGCAGCCTCAGGTAGGATTTTTGTAAGTCTCCTACGTCAACTGGAAGCGCGGATCGAAAAACTCTCAAATATTTTCAAGAATCGGTTAGTAAATACTGAAAATTAAAATTAAAAACAACAAATAATTTCATTCATCAGAATATAGAACCATCGAAAAGAATGTCCATTAATTCAAAATTTAATGGATTACATTTAATGAGAGTGTATGAAATACGATAAAAACCATTGAGTTCTTAGGAGCCAAGTGTATTCTCAGTTGCAGCACGGACTACCCACATAAAGCTTAATTTAGGATTAACGCAATACTAAAAACCATTCTCACAACCGGTGTAAACCACTTAATTTCGGATTTACTCCTCACTAAACACCAAACAAACAACAGGTGTAAACCACTTAATTTCGGATTAACACAACACTAAAAACCATACAAACAACAGGTGAAAACCACTTAATTTCGGATGAACCTAATGCTTAAAACCACACAAGCAACGGGTGTAAATCACTTAATTTAGTATTAACTCAACACTAAACAGCACATGAATAAGCTCACAATCTTTTAATTTTAGCAAACTGAGTAATTGGCAGCAACTTGAGCGGTGCAGGGGACGCACACCAGGAGAGCTCACCAGAAGGCGCGCCAACGTACCTGGGGCAGGAGAGCTGCTGCGCTCAGGAAGCTCACTCTGTTTTCTCTTGCTATTATCGAAACCAGAGAATTTCTACAGGCTCTCACTGAACAAAGCGAGACAAAATCAACCATTTGTGCACTCTACTTTCGTCGATGTATTGACGAGAGTGAAGAGTCTTCTATCACTCGATAGGCATATGCAATTCTATTCTAAGTATTTTTACACTAACACGAAACAGGTGTCTCTTTGTACGTCCAATACTGAAAAAAACAGAGAGCTATAAAGTGTTGCTACCGTTACCAATACTTATTATTAATAACAGGTATAAAACTAACTAGTCGATCGCAGTTCGACAAAGGTGAGGAGGTCGAGAAGAGCAAATTTTACACACAACCTTATCAGACGAGCGCAAGCCGCGCACTGAACCTCGCGAGTCGCGTCATTCGCGTGCCTAGCTACCCTCATTTGCTGAGGGTAACATCTACTGTACCACGCCAGTGCACCTCACTCTTGAAAATAGTGAGCGCGAAAAGTACATTAACACTTTGACAGCGACGTGCACCACCGGTGGTACACGGAGGTAATCTTCATAATGCTGCTGACAGACCAGTAATGGCAAATTCAACTTTCATAAATACTTAATCAAAGCTAAATGAAAGCACGATCCAGTTCATGTTTGGTATTTACAAAATAGTTAACCACAATTGATTTTAAAATTGAGTTTGACATTGAACTAAATATTTAGTAGTCGCAGTCAAAGTGTTAAACAATAGTTGTTCTCAAAACTGACGCCAAACTTTGATTTTGTCACGTTAAGGTGGCGCGAATAAATAAGAATTTCATAAATGAAGAAGACATGGAATCGAATACAGGTAAGTTACACAGTGCGTCAGTCCCTTTAGTGAGAAATATCATTACTTCAGTTTTGAATGATAAAATTGAGAGGAGTTAAAAAGCACCCACTTGCAAGGGCACGCATCAATTCGCCCCGAAAAAAAAACAGAGAAGAAAAGAACAAAAGCGATCAGACCCGAGCAAAAGTGCCTTTAACGACAAATCATTTACCTCCCTGAAATAGAGGAGTGGAACAGAGACCGAAAATATTTAGTCCTAAAACAAAGAACAAATTCCAGCAGTAGGTCGTTGACCCCAAGTAACGGTATTTAGCTTAGTCTTTTCGGAAGAAGATAAGGAATTGTTCATTTGGAAGGAAGAGAAATAGTCCTCACGCTGCAGTGGAACGATATTTTCAATGCGTGCTGTTGGGAGATCCAAACGAAGAAACAACTGGGAACATTTCTCAGCGCAGCTGCGACTATATATTTGAGGGCTTTCAGTTAACGTAAAAATTTTTCAGGCACTTCATATCGTTTCCTCACAGGAATTTTCAGGCAGAGCACCACAACTCACTTAAATTGTTGAGCGCAACTGAGAGCAAACATTTTGAACTCGCAGAATTGAAACAGCAAGCGTAATGGCTAGTGTCAGACATCCGTGTCAGGTTCACGATATTCACACCACTGGTAAAAATAAACGTATCAACACACAACGCTCATTTCAGTTCTAGTAGATCACACAACATTAACATCAGCGATACAAATAGAAAACATTAGCTAATGAAGCTATGCTCGAGTCGAGCTTGAAATCTGCTCGCTTTTACCTGAGCTCAGAAATTCGCTGGAGAAAATACTGCGATACTTTCCTGTCACACAAGACTGTGCATACGCGAGGAACTTCTCACGCACAAGAGCCCAGCAATAGATCAATAGAAGCTGATCTAGAGAGTGAAGGTGCAGCAGAGGCCTCGAGTGATATCATTTGATTGGACTCATGCAAGTAAGCTGTCAGGTAAAGCGCCACGGGCTGTTGGTTCCAACACCAACAAAAGCACGGACCTTCTTTGTGTGGCTGTGAGTGCAGGGTACAGCTATCATGGCACCAATCCTCGTTTCTGGCACCTGGCCATCATCAAATGAGAGTAATTGTTTCTGATTAGCTAAAAGAGCAGAAGAATTGAAGCATACGGGCTTTTTATGAGCAAACCAATCGTGCTGCAAGAAACTGCAGTTTATAAATAAAAATCTTATGTCCGTTTTCTCTCTATGATAACGCTGAACGAGTGTGTTATTGAGCGTACTCCATATGTTATATATATAAATGTTATTCCTCTTGAAAATGAAAAAATTGCCTTTCTAATGAAAATACTGCTATAATTCATGCTCAGAATAGCCAAATTTTACAGGTAACTTTCGGTCTAGGACGCAATCACCTGCAAATATTTACGATAATGGCGCGTGAATTCCCTTACAAGCAATTAGAAAAATGGCAAGAAAATTACCGACAGAAAGTAACTGTTACAATACGGAAATTAGAGTTAGGCCGGTCATAGATTACAGCTCGATAATCGACCATGAGTTTGGTTTAGCGCTGCATCAGTAATTTTCAATATTTTCTCTAAATTCACTGAGTACAGAGTCAGTTGCAATGTAAAATTATTACACATGCAACTACTTAGCTCGCTGCGCTTTCAAAGTAGGCGTTTGCATCTCATTGAGACTAAAAGATTAACATTAATGAAAAATAAAAGACGGACATTCGTCCAGGAGGTCGGCTGCACGGCACACCGGCCTCCCTCGCGAAAAAAACACAGAGAACGAAAGAGAAATTAATGCCCTTTCATTGCACTTGAAGAAAATAAGCTCAACTTTGAGTTTTATGAGTTTTCATTCAACCCTAAAGAAGGGAAAAACTGGGCATAAAAATGAAGACACATAGTAGGCATAAACCCCTCAAACAAACCAAATGAGCGTAACCAAAGGACTCGCATAAAATTATTCAAATTTTTAAATCAGCAGAGCTGACGCGGCAGTAGTAGCTGAGAAACAAAGAAAAAATGAAAAAAATAAACAAATTTTTGTCTGAGAGTCAGGCCAACAGGGGTAGGATTTTCGAACAATTTACATGGTCGTCCTGGCACAGCTTTCTTGAAAACGAAAAAAGCGAAAGGTTTTCCAAGTCGACTTGGGAGAACTCAAGCTGCTAGGTGTACCGCTACGAATGCCTAAATTGTTTAGAAATCTAGCCTTTGAAGTGCAGTTATGTTGGTGAATACTTATGTGCAGAAGTGCAGTAATTCTATTTCGCCACCGAAAATTAACATTTACTCGCAAAATTGAACTCAGCGAACAATTGAGTGTGTCGTTATCTTTCATCTTTAATGAAAAATTTTAGTTCCATTTATAGGTAAAATTTGCATGAAAGAAACATTGAAGTACTGCATCATGTCCTTGTTCGTCCTGGATTTTACGCTAATATAAATATTTTTATAAGGCGATTTTCTTTTCGTCAAATTGAAAGTCTATTCATACTTTTCATGTTGCTCTACAGTACAAATGTTGAACGCTGGAATTCCAAATTCATTTTAAAACCTTTAAAGCATTAGCTGAAGGGAATGCCACCATCACAAGATGGTAAAATACCACGCTACAAAATATTTCAACAAATTCGGCTCATCCAAAATTTTTCAGCGATAATTTGTACTTAACTCATTCTGGCAAGAATTCCGGTGCAAAGAGAAATGTATTTTTTATGAGGTGAACAGTCATTTCTACTCTCATTCATCAATACTAGCGTCGCAAAACAACTGTCCAGGTTGTTCGGTGGAGGCGAGATCGATCACACGTCGCAACAGCACTCATGCCCTCACGGGAGAAAACAATCAGTCATCATCTGCGACAGCCACGCTACTTAACTCATCGAACTTTCGCTGTGGCATTAACCAATGCGCCTCCCTTGGTATTAGAGATCCAAGAATAGCACGTGGAATAACATTACACAGACCTTTAGTCTAACAGAACTCTCATTCTTCATTTGACAGACACCTTAATTTTTTGACAAGGTAAAACCCACACCTTTGGTTTAACAAACCACCACTCTTTGAACAACAGACCCTCACTTTAGGCGCGATAGAACACTCTCCTGTGACAGAACTCTCTCTTTTGATGCAGCAGAACCCTCACCCACAGCAAAACAGACTCGCGCTTGACACAAAAGAATCCTCACCCTAACCTTGTCCAGTAACGCAGAACATTTTGTAGTTGCCGGTCGCACGAGCAAGTTTTGCAACAGGGCGTGGACTGGTGTAGGGAGCACAGGAGCCCTCGCAACACGAGTTTATTTGACGGTGAATTGGCCTCCCATTGTAGCCAATATACAGCGCGCCACTTGAGCTAAAATGCTTCCGATTGAGTGGAAGTTTCAAATGGAACTTTATGTTATGGACTCGCATGCTTTCGCTACAAACGTTAAATTTTGGGGTAAGCGCTTGAAGTGAATTTTTTTAAAGTCCCAGACAGATTATTGCAAATGCGACACTCAAAATTATAAGCATTTTTATACCGTACTGATGAAGTAGACTTTTACCTTATGATGAGCTTTTTTCGATAACTTGTTTAGGTTTTTCTCGTGGTCTAATGGCGCATGTAGAGTTTTGAAAGCTACCTATTTCACAGGTTGCTACGAAAACAGATAAGCTAAAATCGAGAAATAATATCAATCTGGAAATATGGCGCAAAAGGAAAAATAAAATTTCAGAACACGTCTCGTCAAAAAAATAAAATACATTTTGCCTTCGGCAAGTTTCCTTGCTCACAAAGCCTGGTATTTTGTGGTTAAAGTACTAAACCAAAAATAAGGTCCTTGTTTTTGTGCGATCAAGTATTGAAGAAAGCGAGAGAGTGTTGCCAACGGTGACAAACTCATGTGGCCGTTCAATACCGTTTACGCAGGCTTCTCTATAAATATCATGACTGCACGAGCTGGCTACTTTCGTAATAACAGAAAAACTCCAAGCACAGAGAAAACTCAGTAGAGTCTCATTTCGAGAAGAATGCACCGTTTTAACCTATAATAAAGGGGACTGAAGCTTCATGGTTTTTTCATTTTTTAAGGTGGGCGAAAGCCATTTCCTCGCAGTTCTAGCACATGCGCTAAATTATTCAAAGCTTCACTCTGAATTTAACCGAACGCAAGCTGTCCAGTAAAATGTTTGCCCGCTCGAGCATGAGAATTAACAAACTATCGACAGCTGAGTAGAGTCGGCAACAGCCAAGTCGACTTGTAAGACCTTACGCTGCTAGCTGGATCGCTACGACGAGTTAAATTGATTAATAATAAGACCCCAAGCCATTTTCAATGTCTATTGTTTGTTGTGCTTGTGAGCTCCCATTGTTCCGCCCTGCCAAAACGGTAGATGCTGACCGATAACAGACGCAGACTGACAACAGACGCAGACTGACAACAGACGCAGACTGACAACAGACGCAGACTGACAGCAGACGCAGACTGACAACAGACGCAGACTGACAACATGAATAGACACATAACTGATCCAGATTGTCAGATGCAAACAGATGGCAGAAGCAGACTGATAAATGATGCAGATTTCTGTTAAAATGCGAACGGTGTTTTCAGCTCTCGATTGCCTGTCCATGGCCAGTTTGTCATGCCGGGGACCTCGTTCTGATCAGCCAATCATCGGTCATTGGCAATTAGCGGAGCCTGCTTGCCCATGACAATATCATCAGAGAAATTTGATCCAATCTCTGTAATTTGAGCACAAAAGCGGCAATTAGAAACACAAACCAGTCATCATTGCCACAGCTGTGCTACAATCACTAATGCAACAGCCAAACAACCGTAGAAGTAATCACCATCACACAGCTAGTCCAGTGAACACAACCGTGCAATCACTGCAGTGTTCACAACTACGTAACCAACACAGGGAACACAACCACACAACCACCACAGTGAACACACCCGCACAATCCCCACAGTGAACACACCCGCACTACCATCACAGCGAACACACCCGCACTACCATCACAGCGAACACACCCGCACTACCATCACAGTGAACACACCCGCACTACCATCACAGTAAACACACCCGCACAATCCCCATGGTGAACACATCGTCGCAAAACACATAGTGCAACGAAAAATAACTGAAAGGACCACGCGAAAATGATGGCATCAGTCGAACTTAAATTAGCGTTTCACTCGGCTCACCCATCAATAGCGATATTACTGTTGATAGCTGGAGACATCAAGAAACCAATCCGCAAAAATAACAAGAGGCTAAGCACTTACGAGAGCTAAATGATGCGCAGAATGGCAAGACCGGCGCTTATTTTTATGACTCGTACACAACATGAGTTGATCGTTCACGTTACGAAAGAGGTTTATTCAGAACGCATAGCTTTTGAGAATTCTTTTCACTGAAGTAAAACACCTGCCGCTCATTTCAAAATAAACCCAAGCGCATGCTATGAATTACTGAAGAATATTCTGTTTATTTTTCAGTGATGGAAAGATACGGTAAAGTTGAATAAACGCAGAAGATATTGGCGAATGAAAACTCCGAAAAAAAGGCCCGCATTTCATCCCCACTAACCTGCTGGTGATTGCATGGCAGAGCCATTGATCTCTCATCCATTTGCATCGTAACATCTGACCGAAGAAATACCGTGTCAAGGTTAACACTCGTGGCACTGTGCCAACAAATTACGGAAATATCATGTTCTGTAGAGCATTTGATCATAACCTGCTTTGCGAACTCGCCTATTGTTATGAAGGCATGCTCTGAACGAAGTCAAGTTGCGAGTGAAGTTATGTGCAGTGGAGTGTGGCGTGAGTAATAAGTTCGGTAGGTACGAAGTTTACTTCACATATGGTTATTTCTCGTCCTTTCAGTCATTTCTCGTTGCACAGTGTGTTTTGCGACGATGTGTTCACAGTGGGGATTGTGCGGTAGTGCAGTCTAGGTGGTGGTTGTGGTCTAGGTGGTGGTGGTGGTTGTGGTCTAGGTGGTGGTGGTGGTTGTGGTCTAGGTGG
>JACJUY010001892.1:89362-107453 GCA_014220935.1 Platorchestia sp. MABIK | reverse complement strand
GGTCTAGGTGGTTTTGGTTGTGGTCTAGGTGGTGTTGGTTGTGGTCTAGGCGGTGGTGGTTGTGGTCTAGGTGGTGGTGGTTGTGGTCTAGGTGGGGGTTGTGGGCTAGGTGGTGGTTGTGGGCTAGGTGGTGGTTGTGGGCTAGGTGTTGGTTGTGGTATAGGTGGTGGCTGTAATCTTAGTGGTGGTTGAGGTTTAAGTGGTGGTTGAGCGGCTATGAAAATGATGACAGTTTAGTGTTTCTAACTCTCGCTTTTGGAGCTTAAATGACGGAGATCGAAGAAAATTTCGTTGATGATGTTGTCATGGGCAAGCAGGCTTCGGTAATTGCCAATAGAGGATGGTTGGCTGATCAGGACGAGGTCCCCGGCATGACAAACTGCCGATGGACAACAGCAAAACAGTTCTGAGTACACGTTTAAATTTTCATAAACTGCATTATGTGCTGATCAGTTCTTCATCCCTGATGACGGGCAGTTACGTTCAAAGCTAAAAAACGGCTACAATTACCAAAATTAAATCTCATTTTCAGCAATATTTGCGGACAAAATCACTTTTGTAATTTGAAAAACCATCTTAGAGCATCTGCGACAGACCAAACCGCCTCATATCAATGGCATGAAAAATAATTTCAGTTTCCATGAAACACGCTGATATGAACAACTAAAAGACCGATGTGTGTCATACTCGTATATCCAGGCGAGGCCTCAAGGCTCGGACACACATATTAGTTTACCACGTTCACCGCTTTCAGCCATTGTTAACGGTTGGTTTGGTTAGGTTAGGTTGTAAGTAGCAGAATTGGGAAATTGACTTTGCTGCTCGAATACACTTTTAGCCTTTCTAACAAATTTGAAAATGCAATTGCACGATAGTATTTCGCCTCGTATGATAACATATATTTTTTAATATATACTGAAACAGATGAAATTTCACTCATTTATACCTATACGTGAATGAGCAATTTACCGAGCGGTACACATATGCCCCCAATACGCGGGAAACATTAAGCCGCCCAGGCCACGATATCGCGCTGCGAAAATCACTACAGGCAGTGAGAAGAGAAAATATTCAGAATTATGCTGTAATCCTCCGGCGTAGATAGAAAATAAAAAATGAACTGGCGAATTAATTTCACGGCAACAGGAAAAAATTTCCAATCCACGGGCACGGATGATGTAGTGTTAATTTCTCAAAGGCAGGGCTTGCTGTCGAGACTATTATTATATTAATTAGCTTAAGCCGCCCTAGCTACATCGAAACCAATCTCAGGAAAGTAAAAAGAGGGGACCATTTAGTACGGACTGTACAGTATGTCTCAGAAGTAGTACACCATCCAGGTTTTTTAAAAATACATGTGTTTCTATAACTATTGAGCTTCATAGCGGTATGTTGTCTCATCTCTTCCAAACATAAAAACCAATTGAACTCTTTCTTGAACTGATAGTATCTCACCCATATCTGACCTAATCTGAAACATAAAAAAGAAAAACAATTTATTGTTTGCAATAAAGTTGAACCATCAATCGTCTTATTTTACAAACAATGCGTACCCTTATTTTGAATGAAGCCCAGCAACTGAACACTGTTCAACGATGAAATGATGAGCTTAACACCAAGTAATTCTCAGAGACATAAGGAAGGCTAGGAAAAGAGAAATAAAGCTTATCCCACAATTTTTGAAAATTTCATCTCAAAGTTTCATTAACCCCCAAAAAATACTAAGCTTGAAAAGCTGGCAGAATATTTCCTATTTAACTCAACTCATAGCTATCCCTACTTCGGTTCGAGAAGTTGACGCAAAGGCGACTAAAGCACAGCTAATATGAAAATTCACGTCAAGCCATAATTTACATTTTTTAGGCCATCAAATCGTCTTACTCAAAACTTGGTGGGCACACAATGACAACATCTCATCATAGACATCAAGTCTTCAGGATTGGACAAACTAAGCAGGCTACTGGCAAGGGACGTGAGAGTGTCAGCAGCTTGAAAGGACGAAGATTATAATATAAAGATATCCCGCAGTGACGTCGTGCATAAGAGATCGACGTACAGGTAAATTCCGCCATTACGTGGAGTGAAGAATAAAAACAGCGCATAAGTTATTCAAACTGAACTGACATTGGAATAACACGCGAGTCGTTGCCGTCTGCTGAGGGTCGTCAGCAGTGCTGCTGCGCACTTCATAAAATTGATGTTATTTGTTCATGCATGGATTGTCGCACGATTGCGCCACTGATGGACTCACTCTTCGGGTTACGGAAACATAAAATCCTGAACAATTTTCTCTGGAAAGAGTTTAGACTGAAAACATAGACAGCTCTTAATGATAATGATTAAGTCATTGTTAAGTTTTACGAATGCAATTCATTTTGCATCACAGATAATTCCTTGTTTGGCAAACAACCCACAAATTGAAAGATGAGCGCACCACTTCGTGTGTCTGCATTCAAACTGTTTTAAAAATATAGGTTGATGTATAAATGCATTGTTTTGAATTTAGATATTGATATAGATTATTATAGGCCCATGTATAACATCACCTTTTAATTAACACTTTGACTGCGACTTGAGCCATATTTGGTCACTGAGGGAGTTTTCATCATGCTGCTGACCAACCAGTGGTCACAAACTCAATTGAAAAAATCCTTAATCAAAGCTAAATAAAAACACGATCCAATTAA
The DNA here is from genome assembly GCA_014220935.1 of Platorchestia sp. MABIK. Lineage (NCBI taxonomy): Eukaryota > Metazoa > Arthropoda > Malacostraca > Amphipoda > Talitridae > Platorchestia > Platorchestia sp. MABIK. The sequence continues at coordinate 104,766 of JACJUY010001892.1, read as the reverse complement.
TGTTTGATATTTTAAACATTGCTCACTACAATTGACTTTAAATTTGAATTGAATTTCAAAGTTCAGTTTTATCTGCCGCAGTCAAAATGTTAAGATAGATGATGCACAAACTTGAGTCCACTCAACATAGCAATTTCTTAATAGATCCAAGTTCTCCGCCTAATCCTATAGAAACTCAATCCCTGACTAACGTTAAGAGATCTTCCGACAGAGGTTCATGAGGTGAGGCAACAGGACGTCATTTTAAAATGAAAATAATATAGAAAATTTCACTCAAATAGTTTTCTAACATTGCACTATAGAGCACGTAAATCAGTGATCCAAATAATCTGCAGTGACAAGCTGTTCGAACGCCAAAATTAAAAACCAATATGAAAGACTTACGACTATGGCACAGGAAAGGTCCAGGAACAGAAGCCAGCTCAGGGAGACGAGAACAGCAGCACCCTCACAACTCGGTATGCGGGGGCTAGTACCTCCACAAGTTTGCTCGTAATCCACAAACGCGACACGGAGTCACGCACTCGCTGAGGGTTGATGCCAGTATTGCAATATTGCTTGCTTATTTAACTTCTTATACCTGGCGGGAGCTGAACGCCCTCTTCTGGCGACACGGCTGATGCTCGTAAAAACTGCCAAGCTCGGGGCTGACCCCGATGTTTTTATAAACGTGCCAGCGATAACATCTGCAGCTCATCATCACGTTAATAGCTTGCCGTGTAGTTGAATTATTACGCACCTTGCATCTCCTGATACACCGGCGGGCATGGAGCTTGTATCTGACGAGAGTGGAAGGTGACGAGTGGAAACTTTGTTCGATCACGGATCCACAAAATGAGATGAGAAAAGAAAGACAATGGTTTTGAGATGAAATTTGTAATTACAATTGCAGACGAACGAATCTTCATGGCATGCTGACCATAGAACGGAGCTAATGACTTGACACTCACAAACTTAAAGACACACTTATTCATCATAGAATTATTTTCAAACAGATACATTAAAGTAAAGCAAAACGTATAGAGAAAAAATCAGACCTTTCTTTGGAAACATTTTTTGTGAGGAGAAGCAAGAGTTGAAATTTTGTTTGAATCTTCTAAAAATCTTCCTCCAGTGAACGTGACGTGAGTAGATCTTCAACATATGCAAAAAAAAAAAAAATTATATTGAAGACTAATTCTATTTCAGAATAAGACGGGATGAATGCGTTATAGTTAGAAACAAGAAATAACATCTTCAATACATTTTAGTTCATTATTTCAATTTAATAGTCCATCGTTTATGAATATAAAATAGAAATATCATTTTCATTTTATTTTAGGGACTGAGCCGCGCGCACACTTATGAAATAAACAGAAAACTCTCCAAAAAATACGAACAACACTGAGATTCACGCTGAGCTTTTTCGTTGATTCTTCCTTACATGAATTGTTCAGCATACACGCAACTAATATCGCCGGAGTGAAGCATTGTCTTAATTTTTGCAAAAAATAAGTGGTCTAGGTGGTGGTTGTGGTCTGGGTGGTGGTTGTGGTCTGGGTGGCGCTTTAATAAAATAGTGCTTTAATATCGCATAGCTTAAAAAACTGGTCAGGCCCTATAGTAAAAAAATGGGAGTAAAATTTTAACAAGATCATCAATAAAAACTGAACGCATAATGCACCTTCACAACAATCGATACAATTTAAGTAAAACTTGTGAAAAATTGCTCAAGGAAAAAATTCATGGCAAATAAGCATAGAATCCGAAGGCATTCTTGAGAATCCTTAGAAAGAATTTCGCTCTTGTAGACTTGAACTGGACGCGACATCGCCTCGCAGCAGAGTTGCCGGATTTTTCGTTTCTCTGGCCAAAATTTCAAATCTGAGCTTTCCAGGAATTTTCAAATTTTCGGATTTGAATATTTGGACTCGGCAGGTAGCATCTCATCAGGGGTACAAGGGATCTGAAGCAAACTGTAGCCCTACAAAGTTTTTGGTCTTTGTGATCAAATATCTGTTCTAACAAAGCAATTGTTTGAAAATGGAAGCCAAAATAAGGTCAGCTTAGCGACGCTGTCCTAGGGGTGAGCTGCAGGCCATCGTGCGGAAATTAGAAAGCGCAGCTGAGGCAATCTCCGCCTCAACGCCACCGAACTGCGGCCTCAAATGAACTCCACAGCGGTAAGCTGGAAGCTCTGAGTGACTTTAGCGTAGAACTTCTCACCGAACTTTAATCTTGGGCAGCTAGGAACATTTACCTTTAAACATTTGGAATCACAATTGAGCGGAATGCAGGTATTGATAAATTGATAGAATTTCGATAGAACAGATAGCATGCCCGATGAAGGCACACAACAAAACAAAACAATATTGATAACCAATTCTCCTAAACGACGCTCTAGGGGACAGCCTAACGACATCAATGGAGTAAATAAAACACATTTACTCTGACATTGATTTGAAACTTGTGAGGGTGAAGCGTTCATTCAAGGCGTGACAGCTTTCCATGCTAGACATTGATAGTTTGTTCATATTTCGATTCAGAAAATTTTAACATTGTATTCAAGACGCTTCTCTATCAACCGACACTGAGAACAACCACGAGGAAGATAACAAGCTAGGGATAGATAATGTTAGGGAAGGAAGTCAGAGTAGGAGATGAAAAATGGCACCTGAATTTAAACAAAAATACCAAAAAAGCGAACGGATATTATCATCTGCTCTAGAATTTCATGGTTACCATTCGTAATCTTACGGAAAAATATTAATTTACATATAATTTAGAAGTAGGGTAATGGTGAAAATGAAGAAATTTTCAGTATTACCTTTCAAACCATACCCAAAACTCCAATTTAGGACTTGACTTGAAAAAGATATAAATCTACGGATTCAACTCCTGACATTTAATTAACTGTAGAACTGTTGCCGAGGTTCACGATTGTGTTAGATGTTCAGTGGGGGGCGAAATAATACAACACGTTGCTTAAATCGCCAGATTTCACATTTCAAGACCACGTACAATTACGAAAAATGGACTATAAATGTACAGTAGTATAAGAAGGTTAACAATATTGCTAATCCCCACAAACATTCAACGGAAAAAATCTACAGAAACATGGATAATAAATACGTGAACAAAAAAATTTACAATACCAGCCTTTTTTCTCGATATTGTACAACAAAATTATTTTAGGATTATTTCAAAATGTTCTAATATATTCTACTATTTAGTAACCGAACTTTTGTTAGCATTCATCTCCAACATCGTGTGACTAGTACAGCAGCTCTAGTTCTGAAAGGTCGTAAGAATGGGTAAGAATGAGGACATCAGCCAAGACCTTCGCGTACATATTGTGGAGTTCCATAATGATGGCTTGGGATTTCGGAATATATGTGCACAACTGTGTGTTTCTTTGGCCTCGATTGAAACCACATTACGTAAGTGGAAATGCCAGAATACGACTTAGAGCAATCTTCGAACTGGCCGTCCACGGAAGATTAACGACCGTACTGTTAAAAAATTAGTCCGAATAGTCGTGCCTCAAACTACTCGTGAAGAATTGAAGAATGATCTCAAGGCATCTGGGATCGAAGCCAGAAAACACTCGATCACCAGGGCACTATGCCGTGAAGGTCTTCACTCCCGCACCCCTCGTAGGACACCTCTTCTCCAGAAACGTCTCGTCAAGGCCAGGCTGGAGAATGCCAACGACCATTTGAACAAGTCAGCAGCATTTTGGAACTCAGTCAGATGAAACCAAAATAGAACTATTTGGGAGAAGCAGCACAAACCCTGTTTAGAGGCAACTAAACGAAGAGTCCCTATTCGAATCAAACTGCACCTTACCTACTGTTTAGTTTGGAGGTGGCTCAATCATGGTGTGGGGATGTTTTAGCTCATCAGTGGTCGGTAAGCTTCACAAAACTATGGAACTAAGGAACTATGAATGACAGGAAATATCGTAAAATTTTGGAAGAGCAACTGCTACCTTCAGCTCGTTTGTTAAAATTGAAACGTGGAGGGACCTTCCAACAAGACAACGGTCCACAGCATACTGAAAACGAAACCAAGGAGTGGTTGAGGATGAAGAAGATAAATATTTTAGAATGGCCGAGGCATTCTCCGGACATAAATCCGATCGAAAATTAATGGAGGAAATTGAAATTGAAGATTCAAAAGAGAGGTCCCAATAACATCACTGAATTTAAAGAAATTTGTTTTTAAGAATGGAATAAGATTACACCCGAATATTTTACAAGGCTGGTAGCGCATTACTGTAAACGCCTCGAAGCCATAATTAATAATAACGGCTCTGCAACGAAGTATTAATGTATGTATATCTTGAAGCGCGTCGTAAATTTTTGTTTACGTATTTATCAGTCATGTTCTTACATATTTTTCCTATTAAATATTTGTGGGTATAAGATATATTATTAACCTTTTTATATTATTTATTTACAATCCAATTTTCTTAATTGTAAGTGATCTAGAAATGTGGAAACTGGCGATTTAATCAACCTGTTGTATTATTTTCCCCCAGTGTATACAATTACTTTCTACGCACAAAATAAATTCGTAACGCTTATGCGACTAATTTACCTGATAAATAACAAAAAAATTGATGGGAATATAGCTGATGTACCTCCCCAAAAATTTGTGACTTCTCCAGACCACTGTGCAAATTTTTTAGTAATTTCTTAGACTGCTGCTATTCCGCGCTGCACCTAAGTTTTCGCACTTCACCTGGTTCGTGAGAAATTTGCATTACAAACCAAAAAAACACTTGGTCAAATTTCATTGTTAGCCACTGCAAATGTGTACCACCATGGGTTTGAATTGACTTCGTGGGATTTAACGATTGACGGTTAGGTTCAGGGGTTCAGGGCTTCAGGTGCGGTAGGGTTAAAGCAGTCGATACTCGAATTACAAGACATCATTGTAAACGAACCTCAGTTTGCAAGGAAATGGAAATGTTCCAGTTACTCAACGAATGCGAAGTTTGAAACCAGCCATGAAGATTAAATTATTAGTTAGTTTAAGCCTCCCTATCCTCAACAAATGAGATCCAAAGAGAGGAAGGAAGAAGGCACCATTTAGTATGGAGTTAAGGGAACGTGGAATCTATGCAGAAAGGGCATAGAAACAGTAAGATGAGAAAGAAGTTCATGAAACAAGATCAAAGTTGAAGAAGAAAGTAGTAGGTGTTGAAAAATCAGGGCAGCAGTGAACCGAAAAAAAGTTGGTCCATAACAAAACAAAAACCTATGTTATTTTAACGAAAAGAAAGCCTACCTAACCTTCAGCTCGGCCCTCATATTGTCCCCCTGGGTGCGCTAATTCCCATAGATACAATAGTTGTATCCTCCTGAGGGGACACCAGCCATGAATGAGTCGGTATAACTGAACTTATTTCTATTCGGAAAAGTGGCGGTTTGCATTAACTGATGCCATTTCGAGAGATGATAGCATTTACAATCGATCCTTCACAGTTGGTTCAAAACTACTGAAATAAAGTTTTACCTAAAGGAGAGGCTACTGAAAAAATTAAATGTACGTGTCTGGTATAACACATTTGACACTATTATTTAAGCCTCCATCTAATAAAGCAACACAAAAAACGAAGAACTTTGTATTCCACCAGATGCAACTGATAAATTTCTTCTTATGGAGATATGATTCCACCTGCTATATGACTATGATGATTATTTGTCCACAGAATTAATATACTAAAAAATAAGTATGGCTACGTAAAATTCACAGTAATTTGATCACTTCACTCGGAACTCAAAGAAGTAATTGACCAAAGCTGTAGCAAACTTTAAAACCTTGAACTAAATTTTATTTTGCAAGTCCATGAATAAAACGAAAAATTTTCTCCAGCATTTTAGAAAACGAATCAAATATTGAAGACTGACTGGCTCATTTTTAGATCTGCCGAGCAAAATGAACACCAACACTTCACACACATACACATTTGACCTACAATTCGTTCTCTTCCACTCTAAGCAAAAAATAAAAACATCCTCCGGAACAAAGTGAGGCAGTCGATTATCGCTAAAACTTAGTTGGACAGCAAACAAAGGATCCCACCGATCGTCAGCCTCTTGCGTGGGACTGACAAGAGTCGAGGTCTCTTATATCAAGGAAGGCTAATCATTAAGCACGGCAATTGCAGAGTAGGCAATATCAAGATTTAAATAACCGCATTCAATTTTCACGATATATAAATGTCAGTATTTTATAAGCGGCGAGTGTCCAACTAATTCATTGGAGCAACCGCTCAAGGAATTTGTTTCAGTTTTAAGCTTTTTCTAAAATGCTCTTGGACTAACATTAGAGACGGGGTATTGAACAGTCCTTTCTGCAATCTGCACCAGCAGCTGTTGCTGAAAAACAAGGCTTTTTCTTATATTTTTATTTATTAAACAAACTAACTTTGGTAGCACTGCGTATAAAAAAAATCGTCCAGAATCAACATATGAATGTCCGTAAATCGTCAAAACATGAGACTGAAATCGTCAGCTATGGTCCACATCTTAGGAATGTATACGAGCAATATGAGTTAAGGATAGTTCCTATCCGGCAAGTGTGAGTAGGAAAAATGTTACTGACGCATCAAATGAAATATTTAAGCAGCCATTCATTACTTCTTCATCTTAATTTACCTGAGCAACACTATTTTCACGCGACAATCAAGCTTACGTTCTCTTCACACAATTTTTTTACTTCTTTTTATTCAAAACTTTGTCAATCCTCGCGCCAAACTTCTTTCGGTCAACCCACAACTTCAATGACACATTTTGGCAATCTTGAGCGGTGTCGAACATCATTATCAAAACGTAGGGCTCAAAATAATCTACAACAAAAATGTTTGGGTAGATTTGTTTTATGTCAAATGAAAAATCCTTTCTCAAATTAGTGTTCTAGTATTTTCAGGTTAATAGTTAGAGAACAATTTTGACTCAGATGCTCTTATGTAAAATACTCCCGAGCCCAAACGGCAAGAATGGTGGTTTCGAAAAATCATGCGAGACGTTCAATCGATTTTTACGCTCATTTCAAGGAAATAATTTTGTACTTAACGTGAGAAGACAAGAGGTTCTAAGAATGCAATTTGTTTCTATTGTCACTGCTTATGAAAAGTTCTGGATGTACATAGAGGACTTTTCACAGAGCCCATTATGCTGTCAAATTTAGTATGCAAGTTCCAAGACGAGAGAAGTCGACAAGATGGGCCTTGAGATCACACAACAGACGTATTATACAATGGATCGATTCAAACTTTGGACGAAGAGCAATTTGACCTCCTTCTCCCGTAGCAGTAATTATTAGACTCAAATGACAGGTGCCGGTTAAGTATTGAACTGGAATTGGAAACCTGTTAACTGGGGTATTTTCATGACACGACGCGGATATTTTCAGTTCGATATTTGTTATGGTCATTAATTAATTATGCGTATTGGATACGAGTAAAATAGCCTTGTAACGTAACAAATACAATGGGGCAGTATGCTCGATAACCGAGCCCACGTCGACTTGACTAAGGATAAACCGAACAATGGGGCTGAATTGAAATTGATAAAAAATATAAAATAGAAACCACTCTGGTTTTGTTTTTTGTGAAAACTAGGGATAAAAACTAAAGGAGCATTTTTTTGACATTAAACATATTCTGGGTTCTGAAATATTTACTGTAGCAAAGTTATGTTTCGCAAAAAGAAGCTCAATCAGAAGAAACGATTTCCCATTTCGATATTTAAACAAGTTCTGCGTATAATATCTTAGAAACTGCGAAACAGAGCAAGAGAAAGTTAGCCATTAAAATAGTTCGTCGTCATCATGACGTCCTCACGAAGAACGTTACGCCTGAACCTATTCGTAGACCGAGAACCCTTATCAGGACAAAAATAGCATTCATTTTCATTCAAACAAAAGGCCCAATCATTTCTCACTTCAACAATGGCTTCTGTCACTGGAGCTGAAAAGAAGAGAAAGCAAGTGGAGGTGTCGTCTGCTAATTGCAAGGCTTCTAAGGCCGCATTGTGCTTCAACTGCAGCTTCATCAGGGCAAATATTTTTTAAAGGAACAACGAATATTCCCCAAAGGAAAATCTTTAAATAACCAACAAGCTCGTACAATTTTCTTGTGTCAATGCATGTGTCACAGAACACTAAATAAAACCAGAGAGATTCATTTTGTAGGTTATTTTCCGAGCCTCGTTGTTGACCTCATAATTTACCCCGCAACACGAAATGATTCCCTCAGAGGGTCACGGCCGCCGGCGTGCACGCGAACAAGTCAAAATGCTACGTAAAGTGCAGCTTTTTATCCATCACGACACGCACTAGCTCAGAGCTCGTGCGAGGATGAGCCTTTGAACTGGAGAGGGACTACACACGTGCCTCGCAAGTCACGGAAAGTGGGGGGATTCATCTAAGTCTGACCGAAATTGAGGCGAAATTAAATAACGAAAGGGATTTACCTTTAAAAGTATATTTGTTTAGCTGTTAGATGCTTCTGTGATTGAAATTTTTTTCAACGTTTCACCCCTGCAACGCGAGGTAGAATAATTAATTCAGTGTAAGGTTTTTGCTCTCAGAGAAAATAGAATAAGTAATACAATGTAAGATTTATGCTCTCAGAGAAAGGATTCATTTATAGAGTCATGTTAACATTATTGAAACATGTGCTTGAGGATGCCTAGGCTCAAGAATATAGTTGTGTCACAGTCATGTGACAAAGGAAAAACAGATGGAAGGTTACTTCCCAACTTTGGTCGCACGCGTTTAGATTTTCATGGCTTGAATTTCAATGTCAAAACTGTAATTTCGAAACAAGATATCTACACACAAGGAAACTGCTTTTCCTAATAGTAAAACCCAATATTCAATCGCAGGAACTTGAACCCATTAACTTCATCTGATCCTTAAATTGATCTGAGCCCATTACCGTCAACGGCAACTGATAAATTTAGACTACCACTTGTTTTCCTCGACGTCTCATGCACATTCTCAGCAACACACCAACAGCTACGAAGATGTAGAAAAACGGCTTGCTGACTGACTCACCTCCAAATGTGAACGATTTTTCCGTGTGGGCTTTGATAATTTGAGGAATAGATGGGCAAAATGGCGCATACTTTGCGCATACTAACGAGTGGGCATAACTTGGACAAAGCATTCCTTACCCTCATCTGAAGGTGCAATTATTTTCTGATAGAAAAATGTAAAATCATCTGCTACCATACCTAGCATACAATTTTCATACTTTTTAATTCAGTAGTTAATACTAGTACAGTACTTAACACCAGTTTTCACTGAGGTGAATATACTTAAATTCGTCGTGCACACCATTAGTTTTCATTGACTTTGCACTCAGCAACAACGCCTGTGTAGGCAAAGCTCTCAACAACTGGCAAAGAGAAGCACAAAAGCATCTGAAAAAGTACCAGTGTGATCAGAAAGTACCAGGACTGTGTCTTCATATATGTGGGAAAAAGCAGTTAGCACCAATTTCGCCCTTTATCTTTTCAGAAGTTGCTTCCTTCGTAGTCGCGCACTTAGATTAAATTACTGGTTGGTTCAAGCCTCCTTCACTGCAAATGTGTGCTGAAGAGAGGAACAAGGAAGGAACCAATAAAAGTGAAATTAAAGGAAAAGGAATTTATGCTCAAGGTTGTTCCTCCGCAGGATTTCTTGTGCATAGATACTGTAAGATTGATAGAATTAGAAGAAAAAATACTGGTTGGAGAACAATGGAGCTGGCACTAAATAAAAGACCACAAGGAATCGAAAGAAGATGGTCTCTAACGTAACCTAATACTTTTATATTTCTACAAAAAAAAGGTCCTTTATCTTTCAATTCATGTTTTCACTTGCTCCTCCTGAGGACAGAAATTTCCATCGATACAAGAATTGTCTCCTCTGAGGGAGCCACACACTTAATCCAGCGCTGTTTCAAATCATGGAAGCATTACTGGAATGCGTTCTCTGAAACACTCAGCAGCTACCTTTTCAAATTCACTTTGAAACCATCAATGTCGGCGCAGTAATCGTTTTCCATTCAAGAGGAATTAAACTTTTGGAAAGAGAAGCAAGTCCCAAGAAGCGAGATGCAACGAATATGGTAACTGTCGCACCTGAGGAATGTTTAGCTGAACCAAAAACCTCTTCGAATGAGCAGGTGTGTTGAGATGATGCAACTGCTACACACCGGACACATGTAACTCGGGCATTTTGCAACAAGTGGCAACTTGTGAGCGCCGCAACAGAGATGGGTTCTCTTCATATACTGTTTGACTAGGTTAAACTCACTCATGATGAGCAATCCTCTTATACCTGTAATCGAAAAAAAATTACTCACCGTTGCCTTCGCATTGCTTCTGACTCGTTCATTGGGGTATTGTCGTGGTTGTCTTTCTTTGTAAAGACTGAACCTCGGCTCCAGGATTATAGCCATAAACTGTTTCATCACCATCTTGACACTTTTATAAAACTTTTCACTTCGCCTAAAGTTTTGTTAATATTGATCGCAAATTCTTTGCTCAATTTTCTGCCATGGTGACGTATCTTCCAAATGTTATTCAAACTAACGGAAAAATTCCGTGACGTTAGAAATTAGCGAGTGTGCACACTTGGAGTTCAGGTTAATCTGCGCAAATTGGCTTCACTCTGCAAGCTTTACTCTGTTGCTATCGCTACAGCATTAATATATTTTGATGCCATCACGCAAGCAAGAAGTTAATCGCATACGACAATAAGGACAAAGATGCTTATGCAAGAGATCTCTCCTCCGAAATTGGAAAAAAAAGAAAAAAGTAAGAGCGCAACAGATCTGACAATCGTCAGCGTGGGTATAAATCGGCCTCAGAATTTCAGGAATGGTCCACGTCAGATGGAGGGATCACGTAGTTCTCAGTTCACGCATGTTCATGGAAGATCCTTCTATGAACATGCGCCGCTCACAGCATACGCATTGAAGATAAATAGTGCTCTAGAAACTTTCCTTTTAGTTCACACTCCAATTTTTTTCTTAAGTTGAGTATTTACGTATCATACCAACGACAGTCGTATAGGCCTTGCAGTGGCCGAGTGTACAAAGCGCTGGCGTTCTGTGCTTCATGCACGGGTTCGAGCCCTGTACGCAGCAGTTGCCGTGAAAAACGCTGACGCGGCAAATCAGGGTCGTTGCCTGCAGTGTGGTCACTGTCCTCAAGGAATGTCACCTGGGCACTAAACGAGAAGAAAATAAGGCCTTAAAGCTCGGGCGTGACTAGGGGCCTGGGGAACCCCTTTCATGTACATTCCCTGTAAGAGTATCATGTCAATGATACTCAGCCACTTTCTACTAAAAGAGAAAAAGGCTTGGTATAAACCATCCCAACGACAATGCTCGAGAATTAATGTAAAACTTAATCCCTGCATTTAATCCGTTCGATTGTACATCTCTTCTTTGTCAACCGTTTGTAGTTTATTCAAACAGTTCAGAATTATAGCTTAAGAGGCACCTCGGAACTAATTGCGACCAGATTCGTCGCAGAGAAATTTCTTTCGATGTCCTTGTTAACAAAACAATGATTGTGTAGCATCAACATTGTTTGCGGCATTGTGAGTTGTTACAACTTAGTCTGAGATGAAAGATATTTTTTTTTTGACATCGTCGGTTCTCTGACTGGCAAAAAACGAGAAGTCCAAACATAGTGTCGAGATTACTTAAGACCTCATACCTTCATGCCGTTGAGGGCGATGCATTTTTCCGGACGAAGCAGAGTATCTAATTTATTGAAGTAGTTGAAGGGTAGAAACAGAGTCCAGAACACTTATAGATTTTTCTCCAAAGCAAATACTATGCATCTAATTCTCTTTTCCTCCTCCTCAAAAAAAAGTTTCACAATGGTGCAAAAAATGAAAAAAAGTTGTTTTTGGAAAGGCAGAGATTGGTTTCAGATGATAGGAATAATGCGTTGTCAACATTTGAGAAGTTTTTCGCCTGAGGAGTTAAACTTTTAACCTTAATTAATATTTCAACTATTAAAAATTCCCATAAATTTATTTACAATACTGCTATTTTTGTTTCCCTGAACAACAGGACAAATAACTAGCACTCGCACAAGTTCATTTATTTTTACAACGAAGTCTGCTTCCTTCGTGCAATCTTTATTTTAGCTTTGAAGCCTCCGCATCAAAGGAGACCCGGGGATTGCAAGCTCTTCACTTAATACCAGCCTCAGCTGATGCGTCCCGGAATGTTGGCCAACATTTCTGTGGTTTGTAAGTGGGCTGAAATCTTCTTTGAGCGAGAGCCTCTTCTCTTAAGCTAAAGGAAGTTTGCGCTGAAGTCTTTACTTCCTCATCACTGATTCAACGACGATCATATGAACATGATTTCGTTTTATGGCGTAAATATGAATGTTTCCCTTTTCGTGTAATATAGATAAAAGATTAAGATTTATCGTGAAAAGGTTGAGAGAAACATTGCTAGTTCGAATTACATCACTTGATGCACCTCCAATGTTCGAGCATAAAAGTCGAACTTCATTACTCCCTTGAAATTCAGTAACAATAATATTTAATCCCTACTATTTTAATGTGTAACATTTTAATGTGTAACTAACTCAAAGTTTCATTCACATGGGAGTGAAGTTTGTTTACTCGTAGTCCAATTACCGTCGTATTAGTTACATGGCTTAACAATGTTATATTACGACATTCAACTCTGCATTGTAACAACGTCCTCATCTTCTGAGCGGGATGCATCTATTGTCTCTATGGGAATTTGCACTCTCAGTGGTGAGATTTGGGTGCTCTGATTCGAATTTTAGGTGGGCCTTCTTCTTGTTTAAGTATAATATATCTCTTGTTTTGTAACGAACCCTCTTTTTCGATTCTCTCGAGTCCTGTTTCTCAACACCGACTTCTTTTTCCTTCAATTTTTATAGTGTTTCATAAACTTTCTTCCAAATCTGCTCTTTCTATGCGCTGAGGATCTTGTGTGGGAACAAACCTTGCACATAAATTCCATATTACCTAGACTCCAAAATGAATGGCGCCTACCTCCTTTCATTTTGGAACCCATTTTTTGTAGTTACAGTGGCTTAAATTAACTTATAATTTAATTTAATCTAACTATCATTAGTAATTAGTATTCACAATTTTATCATATAACAATTTATAATGGTATTCATTAGTGTTGCTATTTTCCTTCCAGGGACATTAAATGGGCGCGGGGTTTATTTTATATAAGCTTTTCTTTTCTGTGCTATGGAGACTGGCGCCCTCAGAAGAGAGACTTAGATTATCTCTCCTAGGCCTCCGGGACCTGTATCTTTCGTGCTCTTTTTGCTGCTTTCAGCGCTCATACCTTCTTCTCTATCTCTGTTTTGTATTTACTTCATCATCGTACCTAACTTAACGAAAATTTCTTAATAATTAAACCGTAAACAGTAAAACTTCACGCAAGCAGTTAAAACTTCATGCAAACAGTAAAAACTTCACGCAAACAGTAAAGACTTCACGCAAACAGTGAAAACTTCACGCAAATAGTAATGACTTCCAAATTTTAGTGAATTAATTTAAATTTCGTGGTACACAAGTTGACTCTTATGTTTCTCTTCTTTTGTGAGGTGCTGGATGATTACAAACAGCTTCTAGGAACTTCCAACAAGCGAAAAATAATTAACACATATGAACAACAAGAATGAAACAAAATTTATTTTATCCAAGACGCATGTTTTTTTCGTTGAGTGCTACGTCAAACAAGAGAAGAATCGATGCATCAGAAGCCAACGACCCAATAACATCTGTTTTCTGGCTTCACGATAGCGAAGTATGGCTCAGTCAATAAATACAGGAAGTTTCGCTGTGTTGTGGAACCTAAATGCTGAAAAGCATTCTAGAATGAAGGGAAAAGGAATCAAACATTCACAAAACACTCGCACACATTCAGAAGTCAAGTGAGATACAATACAAGGGCATAAAGAAGTAGATTCTCTTCCACAGAGTAGACTGGGCTTATCATAGAAGTACTCTGCATTGTAACAATGTCATCATCTGAGCGGGATGCATCTATTGTATCTATGAGAATTGTACATGTACATTGTACATGTACGAACATGTGCATACATATTGTATTGCATGTGCAGAACAAACTAGTACGGATGTGACGGACAGGGTCCCAAATTTGTATTTCGAGGGTCGAATTTTGACGAAGCTAACTTCAAGACAGTAAACAGCAGAGAAGAAACTTTGAAACACGAAACAAAAAAAGAACTTCGTTGGAGTAAACTATCAAAAGACTCACGAAAAACTTGGACGAGTAAACTTGAGGGTTAATTGGTAAAGGTCCGGGATTTGTTCTAGATCTATTCACTTGAAATTAAAATGCTGTTTCAGAATACAGTGATTGCAGATTTGTAAGTAATTACGGTTGTGATTTAAGTCCTCAAATACTTCAAGAGAATGAAAATGTGATCCTCGAAAAGGAACCCAGTAATGCTGTTCAAAGTTATGCTTCTAGTCCTCCAAAGTTATTCACACAGCAAACTTTACGCTAACAAAGCTAATTATGTCAAGAACCGTCTTCTGTTGTAGAGAAACGGCAAGTGCACACGTAATAAGCCGGGATTTAAGCGAGTTAAACTTAGATATATTCAAAACAGAAAGCATAAAAGCACTTCGATAGCATTAACGCAAAACCGACCACAAGGGAGAAATTACTAGGCCCCAAAAATGTCCAGCCTGACATAACAATTGTAATTCTAGCAAATGAGAGTTGCAAAATCTGATTGATAAGATCACACATTGGAAAAATCTGATGAAATTTGATCATAAAAGAAAACCCAAAGGGATGTGACTTCGAGTACCATTCCCTGGTTATCGATTGCACTTGATCGCGAAAAGCATCCAATTTTGGGACAGTTAAAACCAGAACAAAATCCATTTCCCAAGCTAATATTCAATTACATTTCATTGTGTAGCTCGGTATTTCATCCCCCAGTTAATATTCATTAACACGTTGACTGCGATGGGTTAAACTGAAGTTCAGCATTCAACCAAAATTTAAATTCGAAAGTTGTTAGCAAATTCACAAATATCTTAAAATAAAATCATAAATTAATTTAACTGTGTTCATTAAATGGTAACAATGTTAAATGATTGTAAAAATTTTTCAAACCACCCACCGATGGGTCGAATCGCAGCAAGAAGAACTTATGCACGTCCCACCGATGAGTCATTTCGCAGCAAGGAGAACTTATGTACGTCCCACCGATGGGTCATTTCGCAGCAAGGATAACTTATGTACGTCCCACCGATGGGTCATTTCGCAGCAAGGAGAACTTATGTACGTCCCACCGACGGGTCATTTCGCAGCAAGGAGAACTTATGCACGTCCCACCGATGAGTCATTTCGCAGCAAGGAGAAC
>JACJUY010001892.1:34377-77421 GCA_014220935.1 Platorchestia sp. MABIK | reverse complement strand
CACGGACGCCAGAGGAACACGGACGCCAGAGGAACACGGATGCCAGAGGAACACGGATGCGAGAGGAACACGGATGCCAGAGGAACACGGACGCCGAAGGAACACAGACGCCAAAGGAACACGGACGCCAAAGGAACACGGATGCCAGAGGAACACGAATGAAAGAGGAACACGAATGAAAGAGGAACACGAATGAAAGAGGAACACGAATGAAAGAGGAGCACGGATGCCAGAGGTACACGAATGAAAGAGGAACACAAATGAAAATGGAACACTGATGAAAACAGAACATAGATGAAAAATACTGTCCGCTGGAAGGCTAAGATCGATGGAAGAGTAACGCGTCCATCCACCTAACAGGTAAATGTGATAAATAAGTGATCGAGCAACTCGTCTTTCAAGATGCACACAAAACGAAAGTAACAAGAGAATCCTAAATCGAAAATCACTTGTTATAATTTGCATTCAGTGTCATTAGTTGCACTAACTGATATAGCAGTGGGTTATTAATTGCACTACACCTCTAATTAGTTGTTCTTAGTGCAATTAATTGCATTCCAACCCCAAACTACTAGTTTGCTACAAGCAAAGCAACGAAACTGGTAGTGCATACTTTATTGCCGTATGACTGCTACGTATTGTTGGAAAATCAGACGTGCATTTTATGCTTGAAACATTTTTGAATGCAAAAATAAAGAAGTGATTTCTGACGAGGCGGAGAATTTGATTTAAAATTTATGAAACAAACTAGGGGTCGTAGTTTACAAGGAAATGATTGCAACATATTGTTTTAAAATCAGGGGTGCATCGTGTTCTTAGAACCCCTAAATGCATTAAAAAACAAAGAAATAATATCCGAAGAGGCAAAAAATTCAACACGTTGCTTGCGAAACAACCCATTTTTTGAAATAAATGGTATTAGAAAGACCCAGTTAATATATGATATTTATAAAATTGCTAACAACGTTTGACTTTAAATTTAAGATGCAAATTGACTTCAGTTTAACTTATCGCAGTCAACGTGTTAAATAAAGTTTCATGGCTACCAACTAGGGCTGGAAGTTGAGGCCAGGACTCACAGAGGAGTGGTAGAGGTTGGAGGAGGTGCGGCGGGAGGTGGGAGCTGAGGACGCTCTCACGCGGCCCTCCTCTTCCACCCGTAGCCACTGCATCGACCCTGGCGAGCATATCTTGTGAATCTTAAGCGCCTTATGGAGAAAAATTAGTGAGCTACGACTTCAGCCCTAGAAACCTGCCAATATTGTGAAGCATGTGGAAAGGATTTATGAGCTACACCTTCAACCTTAGCAATGAGCGAATCTTGTGAACCTTTTGCACGGAAATTAGTGAGCTGCGAACTTTACCGTTAGAAATATGCTACATTATGAAGGTTATGCTTCTTACGAAGAGAAATTCGTCGACAACGAACTTCAGCATGGACCACAGACGTACCTTTATTTCTTGAACTTGCATTCGTTTTCATTCTAGAATTTACAGTCTAAAAACATTTCCATCCACTGAAAAGATCATGTCGGCGAACCGCACCGAGACTATCCGTCTTACCAATTAAGATTAGTCGCCTATGAACTCTGGCCTTGATCACAAATGTATAAATGTTGTTTTTCCCAAGCTCTGAAAATGATTAGCTGTGAATTTTTGCAGCAGAAGGACGAACTGTAAAAATAGCTGGTTGGATGCAACGGGTTATAGAATTTTAATTTGACGCACATCAGAATATTTTTAGAAATTTATCAAACTAGTGCCGGACCGATTACTGGACTGAAAATATCAAGATTTAACTTTGAGAGTGAGTTTCAATTTCGTTGATGAGTTTCAAGAAGAACTTACTTTGTTAATATAGCATCACAACAACGAAATGAGCGTCTCTCTGAGGAGAGCTTGTCCCCAGGGCAAGGGAAAGACAAACCTGACTAACTTCAGCCCATTGCCAATCCTATACCTCCTGAGGAAACTGTTCTTTCATTTAAAACTTCAATTCGATGAATTGTCCACTGATGCCTATAGACAAAATCTGACGTCTGCGGCAGAGCTCACATTAGGGAAAGGTTTTTATAATACTAAATAAATATATCATTAGGATAGTTTATTGGAACCCGTTTTGTTATACTATACGCCTAATTACCGTACATCAAATGTCCAATGCCACATTTGCCCAGCATTTTACGATATCCTGAAAGATTTATATGGTTTTCATTTCCTAATGCGGTCAAGTGAATATTTTTAAGCTTTGTGTGTGCTGTTGACCAGTATTTGTGGACTATCTGAAGACCACACAAGTTCTGACTTCAACTGGATAATAAGTACAAAATGCAGGTCTCAAATCATCTATCTTTTTGTTGAAGGTGAGTACACCATTATTGTCCACAAGAGGGCACACTTGTGTATGGAAAATGAACTTCTCTTTCTTTGGCTGAAATAATGCAATGCGGGGGAATTTTTCAAAAATAGAAACTACCTTAGCTTGAAGAGATTTATTTCGAGTATTTGCGTGCTGACATAAGCATTTGAATGATGTCTTTATGTGCAAAATTTCACATCGACCAGCAACTTTGTTGAATTCAGGTACATGAAAGGTGAGAACATTGTGGAATTGAAAAAAATTTCACATATTGTTTATGCATTAGCGGGAACATGGATGATCACTGAACACGGATGAAGGGGGTCAACATAATGCATTTTGAATACTCATATATTTGGTCGCAAATACACTCGGTTCTCAAATTGCTCAATTCATCACGTATATAATCTTCAAATTTTTACTACAAAGACACAAGAAGCGTTTCCAAGAAATGATTGGACGTTAGAAAAGCCTGCGAGGACTTCCAGTGAAAAGTTCTTTGATTTCATAATTTGATCGGTGTTCCGTATCGCACACTTGAGAAGCACAAATTAAGTACAAAGGAGTTCAAAATGTCATGGAAAACCGGAGCATGCTATATTGACAACTTTATTGTTGACCGCAGGACTATTCGTAAAAATAAAATCAGGAAAAAATTAACGGGATGCACACTACCCAGAAATTGCCGAGCGCAAGCTTCACAATTCAAATCTTCAGCCTTATTGGACCCCTATGGCTTTGGCAGATCAGACTAGAACGTCAGCACACTAACAAATATCATTTCAAAAAACAAACGCAGAAAGCCTGATATAGTTTGATTAAATAATTGCTACACCATTAGCCAAATGGACGACGCTAGCTAGCATAGTTCTCAGCTACCCTGTACAAGATGTAAAACAAACACCATTTGCGAGTGCCAGCTCAACAACAGCCTAACACTTACTGGGATAAATAACATAAATAAAATCACACTGACAATATTATATCGTCCTTAGGAAAAATGCCCTCTTCAGTTCCCCTATTGAAAGAAGAACATCCCAACTTGTAATTCAACAATACATGTACGTACTCGAAACCAACCCCCACCGTCTGCCGACTCAATAGAAGAAACCAATGACGTGTGAACTCCAAACAGACCACCGTCTGCCGTCGTAACAGAAGCAGTGATAACAAGGACAGCTATTGTTCACTGAACTCCGGAGCATAGAGTTACGAGCAGTACAGCGTCACTGCTAACAAGGTCGGTGAATTAAAAGACTGCGATCAACCGTGCTCTGTTTATTAGGATCATCTGACGCTCAGTTTTCTGCCTTTCTCGACATAATTTCATCGCCGATGTTTGCTCCTCCGATATGATCACGTCAAAGTGACCAAGTTAGGTTCGAATAGAGTGACGGTCTTCTACAAAAGACAGTGCTGATACCGGATGTAAAGGAGGAGTACACACACTGCAAAATGACCATTTGAAGGATTTCATCAACAATCTTTTCTCTCTAGTTTTAAGAAGCGAGTAAAAAAATGTGAGTATATACTTGCGAAAGGAACAATGAAGAGAATCTCTCTCGACTCAAAGAACTGCCAACACTATTAGAGTAATCTCAGTTTACACGAATATCCCCCATCACAAACTCGCATTATGGTATACTGCTAATAATTTCAAAACATAGAAGTCACATATGAAGCATCAATGATAATGAGATGAAATTTGTCTAAGCTTCAATCCGTGACCAAGGAGTCAACGATATTTTCATACCAACAATTAAGACCACTAGAAGAAAAATATTTCACAGAGGAACCCCATCACAGATCCTTGGCTAGCGGAGGCCAGAAACCTGAAAGCAATAAGTGAACGTCGTAGATTCTGGAAGTTCTGCGAAGTTTATCCTATTCCTTGCGCATTATATTGCTCCTTCCAAAGTCAAGGCTTAAAATTCAGAGACTTTCACGGCAGGCTGTAGCGAAATAATTTTCATTCTTCCCGAGGATGTCGCGCAATGCATACCAATGAGGGCCCACAAAGAGGGGTAGATGTAAAGCCTACATTTAGTTGTTCGATTTCTTATTTTCCTGAGTTGAATTGCATGGAAAATATTTGGTCCGAAACTCACAGATCTTATCATTAAAACAATATCGAACCTGTTTACGGTTTGCGCCTAAATTAATCTCACAAACCTTCATTACTTAACACTTTCACTACGTTCCCGCGGTTGCTACGGTCGGTTTGGTTAGGTTGGAAGAAGCAGAATTGAAAAGCCATCTTTTCTACTTGATTACCTTCTTATCCTTTCTAACAAGCGTGAAAAATATTATTGTACGAAAACATTTTAACTTTTATGCTGAAGTCTAATTTAAATAAAGGTAGTGGAATCAGTGAAATAGTAGCCATTATTACTGGTACGTAAATAAGTAATTTATCAAGTGAAACACATGTGTACAAATATGTTGTGAACGCGGTAACTTTCTTATCCTAGCTCATATTATATTGGGTGGAAACTCCAGAACATACTCATCGAAGTACCAGAATAATTAACTGTTTTAAGTGGAATACGCCACAGCTACAACACCGTCACCACGGTTCACAAGGTCAGCAGGGAGCAGCTATCTGCCATCACAATCCCCATGCTCATCTGGCAGCGCGCGACAAGCAAACACGGAGACTGACCAAGCGTGTCCAATGGCGGCTCACGGCGACGTGTGATAACATTCTCAGCAATGTACGCCATTTGACATGAACAGATTCGAAAGATTGCTCAGAATAATACAAACTCCGTTAGTGCAAAGTGTCCTTCATTTTGAATAGATTGGAGTGGTTGATTACAAGGAGACAATGTTTGTTTTAATTTAACAGGGTTGCCCTCAAAGAGAATACCTCGGCACAGAATTGAATAATTGTTCACGGTTGGATAGTATCGGACCCAATGATCCAGATCAAACAAAGAAACATATTTATGTTGCGCAAATGAACTTATGCGTGACTATCAAATTCAATTTTACTTAAAGCTCGGAGGGTAAGCGCTTTGTGAAAAATATATTTTCTTGCGGTCATTTAAAACTTTTACTTATGGAAGATAAGTTCATTAGTGCGTCAAAAGGAGACAAGTGTATTTTCTCGAACGCGTTAATGAGGCTTACAATTTATGCTATAAAATGAATGCAATGAAGTCTCCAAAACCTTCAATTGGTTGCGGAGGGATTAATAATACCAAAAGAAATCGACTCCACTAATACAGTAGTCAGAAGCGAAACGTTTGCCTAAAAAATTTTCACGAGCACGACTCTTCAAGTCGAAAAACCAGTCTCCTATTTTTGCGTTAGAACAATCAGACTACAGTTCTTCGGCTACAGTTCTTGGAAGCGACGGCATCTGCTTTTATGACGGCTACAGAACTTCAGTTAATGTACTCTGTAGGAGACTCATCTCCACTGTACGAGTTATTTAGAAGTGGGTGTAGAATTTCGTTCTGCAATGAGCAATTTCAGTTAAGACCAATTATCGACAGAGTACGCAGATCATTCAAAATTGGTAAAAATTATGCCATTAAATTATAGCAATAACGCCTACGTTTTTCATCTGCTTCATCCTGGAACCTAATGTCAATTGTTCACGGTTTGCCAAAAATGATGCATATGTTCGCAGAAAATCGTTATTATTTATTGCTATCGATTTAAATTCATATATCTGGAAATCAGTGACTAAATTTGGCATAAGAAAATTAAAACTGAAAGAAAATTCACAGTTATTATTCAACGTCTAGGAATTCATTTCACAGCGTGTGATTAGATTAGATAAGCTAGTTTGAGCCTCCCAAAGGGGTATTCCAAAAAGGGGAAAAGGAAGGTCCCAATTATTGCGGTGTTGAGGTAACAGGAATATATGCACAAGGTGAACCCCCCACGTAAGGTCCCTTGCACATGGAAACAAGCCAGAATGTAAGTTTATGAAACAAGAAAAAAGTGAAAGAAAAGCTGCTCTGTTAATTTTGTTATGAGAAGCATTGGCATTGTAAATCATTGGATCCAAATTTTCAAGAAAATCAGTTGACCATCCAACCGGTTCTTCATTGTGGCAACACATACAGATACATTGAATCAACTCATTACAATTGTGGTGAGTTCCTCAGGAGTTGTTGACGGATATTTCTCAATATGGTCGGCGATGCAGTTCATCATTTCCTTTTATTCTGGTTTTGATCCACCCTCTTTATTTCGTATCCAATCATAAGCTGTGCGAACATTAATCCCAACATTTTTACGAAGTTCTCTCAAATTTTTTCCTCATGGGCTTTGCAAATTCTTCTCCTGTCGTTTGCAGATATCCCGTCAGATTTCATTCTGACGAGGTCTTTCTGCATGTGATAAAATCTTCAAAGGAATATAGAACAATAAATCTTTGTTGGAAGGGTGAAATATATTTTCAGGAGTTTTAACTGTGATACTTGCAAAACTAATTCTTCGTTTTTGTGAAATTGTTTTTCAGCAGGTGAGAAATTGAGTTTCGTTTGTGCGAAATAGACCTGAAAATGGTATAGATGTTATTATTTTAATTGTTTTAAAAATATCTAGTTCAAATACAGATGGTCTCAAGGAGAAGTACGGACCATTTAGCATGGACTGCAGAAAACGGGGAATCTATGCACAACGTGAGTTTCCCTCCGGATATCCTGCCCATAGAAATTGTATGCTAAGAAAGAAAAGGAAGAAAACACACAGAAGAGATAGCGAAGATATGAAAACTGGAAGAAAAGTTAGTACGAAAGGCAGAAATCCTGGAGCTTATCTATAGCTTGTGTACCTCGTGCTAGAGTGTAGGATGATATATTCATCGTCTGCATCAAAATTTGACACAAGTGAACGTACAGATGAGGCTTATATAGACAAGAACTGCGAGTTCAAGCTCACAACTTGCTAGTGTCAAAATTGAGCTGTGTGTGACTGGTAGCAATAGATATTTTTCAAGCCGGCGCACACACGCTTCTCTGATGTCTGCCCAGAAGAGTCCAGGAATCGAACTCTCTCCGAGTTTAACTCAGTCTCAAATATGCAGGAAAGACAATCCCACACAGCGCAGCAATGTCTCAGAGCAGCACAACAAGAGAGCGTGTTTCAATAGAAATACATTAGTGAGCTCAGAAATCTCTGTGCCATTCCACACTCATTTTAGACTAGTTTGGATCTGATGTTCATCGTAAATATGCAGAAACAATGATAAATGCAAAGTAGAACACACACGTCCACTTTGTCTCAGCATCGGGATTTATGAGGGGCAGTGGCAGAAGACAACTCTTTAATAAACTCTCGCCTTAAGTTAATCATAAGAGTTTTTCTATTATATTCTATGGAGATGTGTAGACACGAACCTTCCACATCACATACTAGAATTGCTCACTACGAGATGAACGTATATATAATCGACTATTAAAATCCAATTTGAGAAGACTATTTTAGAGGTCCTATACTATCACCAATTCTTCAATCAGGAAAATGATATCTGTGACAAAAATTAAAGTCGAATTTGAGTTCATTGGAATGAAATCACACAAGATCTTCAACTGCCTTTACAACTTCCATGAAAATAATACTTTGCATATCCCAGATAAGAACGAGTAAAGCCACCACTCACCCTAGGTAATGTGATAAACTTTACCGACGTGAGAAATCATATTAAGCAGATTAGATTATTAGTTAGTTTAAGCCTCCCTATCCGCTACAAAGGCGATGCAAAGAGAGGAAAGAGGAAGGCACCATTTAGCATGGAGTTTAGGGAACGTGGAATCTATGCAGAAAGGGCATAGAAACAGTAAGATGAGAAAGAAGTTTATGAAACATGATCAAAGTTGAAGAAGGAAGTAGTAGGTGTTGAAAAAACAGGACAGCAGTGAACCGAAAAAAGATGGTCCGTAACAGAACAAAAACTTATTTTATTTCAACAAAAAGGAAGCCTACCTAACCCTTAGCTCGGGCCCTCACATAGTCCCCCTGGGAGCGCTAATTCCCATAGATACAACAGTTGTATCCCCCTGAGGGGATCATATTAAGCATCTCTGTAAAGCTAAGCCTCAATATCGGGTGTCGGCGATACGTAGACTTTGATCAAAATTCTCATCGCATCGCGAGCTTAAAAAGTTCTCCTTCAGACATGGAGCGTCTGCACTTCCAGGAATTTCTTAATAAAAAGAAACACGTCGCTGATTTTTACACCAAGCATCAAAGACGCTTTGACGCGCCTGCGCTCGTCATAACCGGTCGGTCCTTCTTTCAGATTTCAAGTGAAAGAAAGAGGAGTTAAGTTTGATTCTAAGACGTACGTAGGCGTGGACGCATAACTGCGTAGCTGCAGCTCAAAAGGCATCTCACAAGTGGTGTACGCAGAGCACACTGTGGTGATTAGTTCGTGCACGATGGTGTTCCTGTCTAACAACGTTGTCACTCAATTTCTGTCTGAAGTATGACTAATGCGGCAGTCATCGATTTAAGAAGTATTAGAACTTGTTATTCTCGTTTTCAAAACTATTAACAATAAATTGTATATCTGAGGGAATATTTTCTGGGTTGTTTGCCCGACGAGCTGAGAATATACAAACGTAGTTTGATTCAACACGCAATATCCTCCTCGCCCGTGTTTGGCGGTGAGGGTTTCCAAACAAATTAATCCCAGTTGGTTCTCAGTTGGGCGTCATGAACAGAAATTAAGCATCCATGTGACGAACAGCTCGAATAAATCAATCTGTGGCATCAACAGTACCAGCCGGACAGAATACATCACAAAAAATCAAATGAAAAGACTCATCACATGGTTATTCAAATAAGAGAAGGGTTAAAATGTTCAACCATAACAGCGCTCGGTTTTCAAACCGCGGAATGGAGGATGGAAGGAAGACATTGTAGGCCCCGGCGCTCCTGCCCTCAAATCTAATCATGCCACTGTCCGCCGCGGTCGAAGTTCTGCATAATCTGCGCCGTGAACCCTAAGTGGATCACCATCAAGGGCACATCAAGGCGTTCACGTGGAAGAAACTAAAGGGAACCTGCACGTCAAACTTTCCTGTCTGAACTGTCGTCTTGCGTTTCGTCTCATTTTACGTTTCTGCGCAAGACAGGAGATTCATGCGTGTAAGTAGAAGAGGCTGAACTTATGATCATCTTATCGGTTATCTTTGACTTTACCCTAAATTAACTTGAAGAGACTAAGAAGACAGTGAATTTCAACCAATAAGACAACGCGTGCTTGTGAACGTGGCTGCACTATAAGAGTTTGAGTTCTAATCATTTCGCAAATTTTGAAACTTGCCACCCCGAAACCTTGTAAACTTGAGCTGGTAATTTTTGAAGTAAGTCATCTTCGAAAAAAATTGTTCCCTGCAGGAATGAAGTTAAATAATTGCAAGGATTTTCTAGCAAATTCAGCATAATTTGATAACGATCGTTTCTACGGAGATAGAAGTTCATCCAGTTCTAGACGAGACTTGACCTCAGATTTCTCATGTGAAATTTTTGTATCAACTTCGTTTCCGTGATCAAAGTTATCACAGATCTGAATATTTATTTAAAAAACATTTACATATTTATTTCAAATGTTTATTTAAAAACGGATAATGATTTTACGTCACCTAGTAGATCTGTACTATTAAAATACTCTACCATCATGTAGAGTGAATAACAAACAAAAGATAAGACGCTGGAGGACAAAACGAAGTCGTTACTTTGAAAGATCTAGTCACAATGCACGAAGACATTTGCATGTTTTGTAATAAAAATTGCTTCAATTGAAGATGCTTTTGATATTGTTGCGAGTTTAATATATTTCCTAACACCTTGAAAGAGATTGTAATAAAACTTACGCTTTGTTTTACACGACTTGCTTTTCTTCAATCAAGAATGAACACTCGAGTTCTTATTTTTAATTGGAAAAGTTTTTGACAGAAAATTTTATGATAGTGCGTGTTGATTGCAAGTGAATTAAGAAATGCTTAGCTCGAGAATTAATTGACATGAATTCTGACATTAGTAAAATCGCAGAATAATGAACTAAAATTTTCAGTCTCATCCGCAAAAACTCCAGAAATAAGAACGCGTCCCATCCCATTTTCCATCATTGTTTAACATTATAAACAGTACGACAACTTCAGAGCGTCACAATCACCGTAACTCGGGAAAAGTTCCCAAAGCTCAACGAAATGCAATGGGCACCAGCTCTCCTCCTTAATTTAATAGGATTTTACCGACCGGAAATTGAAGCTCGCTAACAGGAAATGCAAGATGCGGAATCTGGACGAATAGATCTCAAATTTCCGCAAGTGGGGAGATGGGAAGAAGAGTGACATCGGCAAGTTCTGACTTTCGAGCCATTATGAATAATAACGCTGGTTTCATGAAAAAAGGTAGACACAGAAAAATGGGAGATAATTCGCAAGCCGGCCATTACTTACGACTAGTGTGTTTTACAACATAGTGAGCATGAAACAGAGGACTAGATATGAACGAGAAACGCGACTGTGCTACTGATTTTTGACAAGCCATGATTATGTAGTGAGCGATTCAGTTTTTTAAATTGAGTCAACGAGAAGCTAGCGAGGCACTGGTTTGCTTGATTATGTGGTGTAAGAAAGAGTTTGAAAGTACAAGTGAAATTTTTGTTTGATGTAAAATGTCTTACCTGTACTTCATTGTTAGATTACCGATATCTGTCAATATTCTTCTACTGATATTCAACAGGTTTATAAGATACTGACTTCACTAATGCAAGTGTCAGCAAGGGCATCCTCGAGACGCCCCAATAATTGAAAATGAATGAGGCGGGTCCTTTACCAATTAAGTGAATAAAAATTAACTTTTCAAGCTCCTGTAGAAAATCAATGATTGATGCAGCACCGTTCGATCTAATGGCCTTAATAATTATGTAGATTAAATTAAATGTCAGTTTAGTCCTCCCCTAACCGTAACAAAGGCATTTCTACGAGAGGAAGGAGGTAGGCATCACAATTATTTGTGT
This sequence comes from Platorchestia sp. MABIK, assembly GCA_014220935.1. Taxonomy (NCBI): domain Eukaryota; kingdom Metazoa; phylum Arthropoda; class Malacostraca; order Amphipoda; family Talitridae; genus Platorchestia; species Platorchestia sp. MABIK. Next base: position 66,073 of record JACJUY010001892.1, on the reverse strand, counting down.
CTCACACATATGGTGAATTTTTGTTCAAAGCTATCCGCGAAAAGCATAACCGAGCGAGGAAAGTAATGTTCACAAAAAACATATGGGTACACTATAAATCACTTAATGAAGTCAAAACACCGCCTAAGCACACACGGGTAAAATTATTTCCATTACAAGCTGTCCGGGCCTGCGGTTTTGCTAAAAATAAACAGCGCTCAGGAACTCTAAGGTAGAATATCTCCGCGAGAAAAACCACATTCCAACTGAAGTGAACGATTTAAGTACATCTAATACGCTATTGATTACACAAATCTATGCTTAAATAGAACGTGATATGACGATGACTTTGTTAAATAATTATTTGTATGAATAAAAATACAGCTGAGAATTTATCATGACGGGATTGATCGAAATTACGGCAAGAATAGGATCCATCCGTTTTGCATCATAGGTTTTTCTCAATTATTAAAAAGTATCGGTAGCCGCGGCGGCATTTTCTCCCTGAGGGCTCTGTATAAAGGCTTAGTAAAGGCAGATAATATTGACTCTAAGACGAGATTTGGTTTGCGTAGTGTCTCTGCTTGATTCTTGAGATTCCAATATTTCACTTAGAGCATTTAGGACTCAGTCGGTATCCTGAGCTTATAATTCTCTTGCTAAGCGACGCATCTCTGTATCTGTAGAAATTACAGTTACTTTCGACTTTAAAAAGTGAACGTAAAACAGAGACCTTGTGGTATTTATCGTCATCGCTAGATTATCTTTGAAAATTGAGTATAATTGCACTTGATCTTCTGGTCCTTTGATTGCGTGCCTTGACTTCTCTCATTTTATCAAATGTGTGTTTTCATTAATATTACTAGTAAATGGTTGGCTAAAATTCTACGCGTATTCCTTCCTTAGACTGGAAGAAAAAATATTGTTTAAAATATTAAAATACCATAGAGATAATGTAACGCCACATGAACTCTGTTGATCGGAAAATTCAACAACTGCATTCAAAAGATTATTGAATTTATAACTGAATATCGAAATGATGAAACTCGCATTTAACTAAGTTTGAGTTCAATTTGTTAGAAAATATGATTATCTGATTCGATCTGATTGTCTGGAACTTATAGAAAATATAACGATGAATCAATAAAAAATGAGCTAAAAGTACTCGTCATGGAAATAATGCATGATGAAAAGAGATGTTTGAAATAAAAAAAATCGTTAAAAAATAATGGAATCAAGAGAAAAACAACCTACCGTTAGACCATTTAGCATGGAGTTATAGGAACGCGTATTCTACATGCACAAGGTGCAGAGAGACAGTAAGTTTAGAAAGAAGTTAACGATTCGAAATACAAGTTGGAGAAGAGGACAGCAGTGAACCGAAAAAAAAGATGATCCGTAATAAAACAAAATAAAACAAAAACCCATTTTTTTTCAACATAGGAAAAGACTACCAAACCTTTAGCTCGGTGCCTCGCGTATTCCTCCTGGGAGCGCTAATTCCCAAAGATACAATAGTTGTATCCCCCTGAAGAGAAATATCTTTTTAATTTCTGCACGCCGCCTTAATGTTTAATTAATTCTCAGAATTTTCAATTTTTCGCTTCAGTTCTCTCACACACAACACGAGGCGTGGACGGCTGAGAATACAAACCTAAACGGAGAGCTCTACAGTAAGGTACGTTTATTCAAACGCAACCTCTCGAGGATTCTGAATTTTTCAACAGCCGGCTTTGGACATCGTTCCAATTGAAATGAGAATCAGCGGGGGATTGGCTGGGAGAGAAGCACAGTTCGAGCTTATTTCTATAGAATGCCACGGAAATTTGCTTATAATTGGTGATGTCAATTCGGCTAAGTTCCTAAATGAAGCCCCAGCGGAGGCGGCGAATTCAATCAGCACCACAATCTCGATGAGCAGCAGGAAAGTAATCAGTAGAAAAATAGACAGGGGAGGGTTCGGCCACAGACAAGGAAAGGAGATCATTCACAGAGCGGAGGTTTTATTTTTCATCAGATAGAAACTTTACAATGTGATAATTCTGCTGCCTGTAAAGTGACTATCTGAGATACCTGAGCTCTACATGCTGAAATGTTAGGTAACATGTGTGGGAATAGTTTTGAAAATATGTCTGTTTTGTACGATACAATCCTGCACGTCACCCAAGTCAGGGAAAATATTTAGGAATTTATGCTTGTAAGCTCACAGTTCTCAAAACACTGATGCAAGTGATGGGTAATATGAAGAGAGACGTGGAAATTATCAGCTCACACGATACTTAAAATGAAATATAAATATTCAAATAAACTTATGTAGAAGATTAATGTCTCTGTATACGTACGGTATTTAGAAAGCACACCAAGTTAACTTAATAAAATAAATTTTACCTACACAAAACCAAACCGAGCAATGCCAAGTGGGATCTTTCTCCTTCTCATCTTCATCTCCATTCGTTTTTCCATTTGAGCAACCTTGTGCTAAGATACGCATATATATAAAATGCACAAATGAAAAATTCCTTCTCTCCCTCATTTTCATCTCCAACTTTCTTCATCTTTCTATTCGAGCGAACTTGTTCTCAAATATTAAGGGATTTTTAAAGTCTTCAATGTCACTCGGCTTTGCTTTGCAGCGTCACGGAACAAAGGACGCTTCAGCGAACGGCGCGTCACACTATAGGGCGAGAGAAGCAAAATCGTGCCACTCAGCAGTCGTTGCCCGCCGAGTCAGTTCTCTCCTGGTGTTTGCTTGCGGAGCTTAGAAGTAGCGGAGGAGCAAGGAAGCGATATCTATACCCAGGATCTGCTAAGTGAGAGCACGGTGGGTGACATGCGAACTCTGTCATGGCTGGCGTGTGTGTGGGCTTCTACCGAATTAATAGCAACGAAACACAATGATCGGTGTTTACACAAATATTGTATACATATATGTCTATAATAAATTTGTAAATTTTTGTATTTAATAAAATATTCTCTACATATCTAAAAAATCAGTGTTGATGTAATATAGGTACGAATATTTCTTGCGTTCGCGGTGACAAAAATTAACGCGAATGCAAGCACCGTTACCAGCGCGTACACAGTACCAGTGATCACAAAATAAGCGTAATTAGATAAGGACAATAATCAGCGTGCACACAAGCACAGTAATCAGTAGACATGTGTGCACAATAATTCGTGTAAGCACACAAAAATCCTCATTGAAGTAGTTCCCGTAATCCACATCTAGGAAAAATAATCATCGTCTGGGCACAATGTTCAGCGTATAGAAACAATAACGGGCACATTGACTCATAGAAGCCCCCTTGCCACAAACATCTACAATTGGGTGCATGCAGGACTTCTTGCGGCTGCAGCTAAGTGTGTCCTCGACGTCGAAATATAAGTAACGTTAAGCGCTGAAGAGTACAGCATTCAGAAGTACAAATACCTATCTTTCTCTTCATATTATTTCTTTCAGAACTTTTTCACACATTGAAACTTCAGGTGTAGAATCACGTTCATAAACATCTTTCAAATAAGCAACGTAAAAATTACATGGAAAACTTTCGACTGGAAATATAAAACGACCAGCTCATGATTCTTCAACGCTTATTTGTTTTCGAACATCTATGGACTACTTATTGACGCTCATTAAAAAATTGCGTCTACCGAACACAGTACCTGAGTTTTGTTCAAAACAAACTATGGAGTTCAGTGTTTTTCCCAGAAGCTCAAACTTTTTGTTAAAAAATCCCCATCTTGAGAGAAAGTTCGACCATAAATCCTTACTACTTTCTCATTAGAAATTTTATCAGCGAGAAAACTTTCATGCGAGACACAGCAGTCCATGAAGAGGAAACATTTGTGTCGGAGGAGTTTTTACCGAGCAAAAATGCTTTTGAAATTTACAGAGCAAAAATAGCACATCAGTTGAAAAAGCAAATAGGATAAAATTACCTCATGTAGACTTTCCTCGCCTTTACTTCGTTGGGAGGGTTCACGCGTCAGTAAGGATAATAAATCATAAACAATGATAGAACAAGTTACCTGTTAATTTACATTCTATGATAATTGGATAGCCTTTAGTTGTTATAAGTACTTGCGTGTACATGTGAGTTATCTATCTAGACTTCTTTAAATTTCTGAAATATCGTAAAGAACTAATTTTAAAATCAACGAGTTTCACTGAACAGGGTCATCAGAGTCTAAATTTTACTCTAAGGCAGAGCTTTCCAGCAGCATGAACATCACAGGCACAAAGAAACAAGTTGAGTGAAAACGTCGTATGTCGGTGTGCAACAAACTAAACACGCACTGAGGAAGGGATTGCCTTTAGATTACAAAGGTGTTTTGAAACAATACTTTTCTCGCTAATAAATCCTCACACCTCATAAGTCATTACTCTTCATCATAACTGTGTACAAAACCACTGTCGACTACGCTATTGCAGAATAAAGTTTTGCTATTTGCAACATAATGCCTAATAGTTACTAAGTTGAATACTGACCTGAAAAAGACATGTGATCTTGATTAGGGCTGAGGGTGAGTATATGATGGCAATAAATAGCGCCAGAGAGAAGTCGTCGTGCTGTTGAGAGCATTCTCTTCAGTTTAAATGTTCATGTTTAAATGTTTACATATTTATGGTGATGTTTGTAAATATTTCAACAAACTTTCGAGCTTTTCCTAACTTGTGTTTTCATCAATTTTCATACTTTTATTCATTTTACTCGTGATTGGACTGCAACAAAAGATTAGATTATAGGTTAGTTTAAGGCGCCTTAACCGCTGCAAAAAAAAAGCGTGTCGAAGAGAGGAAGGAGGAAGGCATCGATTAGTATGGATATTGGGGAACAGATATTGGGACAGCAGTGAACCGAAAAAGGTGGTCCTTAACATTACAAAAATTAATTCATTTCAACAAAAAGAAGGCCTACCTAACTCTCAGCTCGGGCCCTCGCATCTTTCCCCAGGGAGCGCTAATTCCCATAGATACGAGTACAATAGTTGCATCCCCCTGAGGGGTGGACTGCAACAAAGCATTCCAGTGAAAAACAAACAATACATTTTCTGCTTCTGCTCATGTCAACATTAAATATTCTTGAGTTGTATCAAACCTGCATGGCGTTCAGTATGCGCAAGAGTTGGCAGTAAAATAAAATTGTTCAACGTCGTATCCTGAAAAAGAACCTTAATGATTTCAATGACCTCACAGGTGTCGAATGTATGATGCAATTGTTATTTGATACAACGATTGAGAGTAGTAAGGCTGAAGTTAAGTGGCGATTTGCATTGAAATTAAAGGTTAATACTAATTGCAGTCGTTGAATTTAATAAGACCTTTTTCTTCATTTTTCAAAAATAAATTTAATGCCTTTAGTAATCGGTAAAACTATTTTGTATAACGCACCGAAAACCTCAGTCACACTGGAATAAAACTTAGAAGCATTCATATTTACGTAGATCATATTACCATGAGCTAATAAACGACGCACAATCTAACGCATATAATTGCTTTCCTAATGAAGACGTGATGATAATTTAACGCGTTTATTGTGTTTGCGCGGTTGCTACGATCGGCTTGGTAGGTTGGAAGTAGCAGAATTGAAAAACCGTCTTTACTGCTTGATTACATTTTATTCTATCTAAGAAGGGGAAAAATATAACTGAACGATAATATTTTAACTTCTACGCCATAGTTTACTTTAAATAGAGGTAATGAAATAATTTAAATGCTATTCATTGAGACTGGTACGTAAATGAGCAATTAACCAAGTGGGAGACACGCGCACCAATATGCAATCAACATGTTAAATAATGGGACACTCTTTCCAAAAAACGAATGGCTTTTGCAAAGAAAATAAACGAGCCCAGACTTCGCACTCCTATTAGCAAAGGAGATCAGGAAGATTGAGAGAAGTTGTAGAAGTCATAGATCCCGTCGTGCCGGATAAGTTAGCAATCATCACAAATTATCTCTCGCTAAGAGGCATCGAGATGCGCCGGACCGTCGAAGGTTAGCCCTCGGAGGCAAAAAGAAGAGTACATTTGCTTTTACGTGAACAGCACGGAACTGCAGCTCCTGCTCCGATGCGCAGCTTAGCACTCTGTCTGTAGAAAAACTTAAGTTTTTCTTCGATTATTCTGTTATGGCCAGCCTTTTTTTATAAATAGAACTCCGTTAAAAATGGAAGTAAAACGTCACTAAAATTTGTTTCATTTATCAAAGGCGCAACCACTCGGCGTACTTCACAATAAAGTTCTCCTCAAATGCACCGAAGAAAAAGTCACTTCGTGCAGTCGCTGTGACAGCATCAGCGTCGTTGCCTACTAGCCTTCCACCTGAGCTAACCATCTTGATTTCTCCGCGTATTAAGCCTACTATAAGATCAACTTCTAAGTGGCCGGTGTCTTGGCTACCGTCTCCTGTTCTACATCTCTCCTACATCGAGAGGGTCCTGACGGTGCCATGATGGACTAGACTTCGCTGCCGACCTACTGCCTCCCTGCGCTTCGCTTCTGCTTCGCGCCACTCGAGTTCGGCTGCATAACTGATGTGAGTCACTGTAATGGTTAGCGCCACATTTTTACGTTAGTGACGTCAGTTGCAGTTCTAATGAACCTGCCTCCCTTATCTTAAATAAAATGGGATATTAAATCTTGTGTAACGTGGCCGCAAATCAACTAAATTTTTACTTTAAATCAATACGGTAATTATTACTCCAAATTTCTATTGCAATTGTTAATAAATTTCATGAGTACTGAAATTAATATGTCTCATTATATATAATTAACGTAATTAACTTAGGATTTATTCTATTTACTTGGACTAGAATTAAAGTCTTAAGATGCTAATTCAAGCAATTACTTAAGCTGAACTCTCTTGCCTAGCGTTATTTTCTGCAGGACTACGTGTTCACCCAATACCTAATTCTCACGTCGTGATTCTTAAATTACGTACGCGGTCTCTCTGACCCATCTATTTTGCGGCGTGAGACAAATTTAAATTGAGCCAACATTTTAATCGATAAATTTTTGAGTAGTCGCTATCGACTCTATTTCTTCAAATGATTAAATATTTGTTCTCCCGTGCCAGTGATCATGGCACGGTGCTGGAGGGGCGCTACGTGCGTGCTGGCGTCCCAGTCTCTCCCTTATTCCGGCCCAGTCGCGGGATACAGCATTCATTCTTATATTTAAAATGAAATAAACTAACCTTAATTATCGATTGTTTCCTATCGCTGCGTCAGTGTCATGCTCCGTTTTTGTCACTGTCCATTTATTTTTTCCGGTCGTCTTCTGCATGCAATTTTTCAGCCACAAATATGAGAAAATAACAAAACTCGCTAATAAATCTATTACAGTAGGCCCATTACATAGATTCCACGATAGTAAGAAAACAATGTAAATCTCAATTAAAGCACACACTGGGAGAAGCGTAAGAAAATATTTCATCTATTGAGTGAATCACAGTTTTTTTTAATAAATCGCACCATTTGATTTCAAAAACAATTCCCTGGTTAAATTTTGCGTAAAGAATATCATTTCGTTTTCAACATCGAGCATGTCACACAAGAATGTTGAAGGTAGAGTCTAAAAACGAGCGCCTCAAACGCTACAAACATTCTGAACAAATTTGAATAAGAACTTTTTAGAATGAGTACGAGTCTGTTTTTAGTGCGGTTTAACAAGCAATTCTTAATTAACCCACAAATGAAAAAACTAAAAAATATTGTGGAGGTGAAATTTCTCATGGATCACAAAAATCTTAGTCTCCAGAAATCTGAAGCGCTGTTGACGTGCATTCAAACAAATTATTTTCTTCTTTCCTTCAGGTCTTGCCATCACTTGGGAAATTGCTCCTTCCCTCGCAAGGTTTGTCAGTGTTTTCATGAACAAAAGACACCGTGACAACGGGCTTCTATGGAAGCTCGTTGATTTCTTTTTTAAGGTCCGAGGAACAAGATAAAAATGATGTATATGTAAGCACACACGATAGTGCGTGAATAGAACATTGATTTTTGAGGTAATTTGTTTCTAAACAGCTATGTGATCATTTTCCTTCTCTAATTTTTAAACGTTGATATTATTTTCGAGACTTTTCTGATTCGCCAACAGTTCAGTCGTTCTAGCCGCGGTAAACCTTCTTTGAGCCAGCCATTTCACCTCTTGAGACCAGATAGATTGCGTGGTATGATAAATTTGAAAAATCATTAGTAAAAAATTTCTCACATATATTTTTTTCAAAGACAGATATCCTAGCATCAAATCAACAAAAATAGACAATATTTTGACAGTTTCATGAAGTATTTTAGATTGCTATTTAAACGCCGCACTATTTTTCACTGTTTTGCTCATTCTCTGTGTCTGTTGTTCCCTCCACTGCAATCAAAGAAATAAAGTTCAAGAGCCTTATCACCTGAACCTCTTTGCTTCCTAACTGGAAAAGTTTAGAAGTTAAATTTCAATTTATGGACTTTAAGAAGACAAAGCAGAGCACACCGAAAATATAGATGCACTCGACTGATTCACGAGTTTTTTGTTCATTTCTAGGCCACTGCATTTTCTTAAGAATACCCCCAGTTATTTAGTTACGACTGTAATTTACTAAAAAATTTGATACCATGAAGCTAGAAAGAGTGCACCTGAGTTTTTGTTCACTTTTTGATTGAGAAGAGCGAGTAAATCGTCAGTCTCGGTGGCCGAAATGAAATAATTGAATGTGTGTATAAATGAGGAGCCGTTGTGACTCAGTATTTTTCTAGTCGAATGGTCACGGCACTAAAGACAAATGAAACATTATTTTATCTCGACTATTGTATAATTTTTAAATCCACTTAAAAACTGGTTTCGTGCTTAAGGTTAAGATGCGTCTCGTCGGGAACCTCTTTAAATATTATAATAATATTTTGATAGAGTCGAAAACTTTTATTCAATTTCATTCATTACCAAAACAAAATTCGGTTAAAACTGAGTTCAAGAGGACCAACAATGGTGTACATTTTCATTGTCTGATTGCATAAACTAAAAAGAGGTACGACGGAATATAATAATAAAAATGATTGAAAGCATTTTAAAGCGAATATTTGAAAGAGAAAAAGAGAGAAACTGAAAAGAAAACACTCTCGCAAGAGGTCGGTTGCCCTGTACGCCTGGTTCCTTCGCAATGAAAACAGAGATGAAATTAAAATTCCGCAAGAAAACTGATTCTACAGTAAATGAGTAATGCTCAGGAGTGCTTATTCCTCGAGTTTTAATTCGAGGACAGACGCACGTAACGCAACCTTATTTCTTCCTCTGAATTAATTTAGCGTATCTAGGAAATCAGCGCGAGACTTACGCTGCGTGCGAAGTGATATACGACGAACATTTCCCGCCGACATTAGCTCCGTATTTTCTTCGCCAATGTTCAATTTATAAAATGAAACAGGTAGCAACCAAACAGAAAAGTAACTGAGGCGAATTTTTCTCAAGATACTTTCAGACAATGGAAGACACTTCTCGTCTTTCTCGAAGCATTATGAATTCCAAACGACGAAAAAATGCTCATTCCAGTCGCATTGTGGGGGAAACTATTTGCAATTTAACGAGCCCAATGTTATACTAAATCCGCAGCACCACTCCGAGACACGATCCGCCCAGAAAATGACTCAACTTGGCGTTAAAAAGTTTTAATGGTATACAACTCAGCGAAAAATATCAACTTTATACAGAGTTCAAGAGGATAGAAAGAAATTGGGCTATAAAAAAGAAAATTATTCTTCGATGTAAATGAAAACGTTGTTCCAAAACATGACTTATTAAGATTGATCAAACAAGAGGATAAAAATAGCAAATGAAGTTCCTGCAAATATTTACACCGGACCGTTTATGTTTGAGCCTTAGCCCATTTTCGTGGAAGCTGTGAAGTATGATTTTATTTTACTAACTTCTTTTTCCTATCCTAGACTTAAGACATTCCAACTAAATGTGTTTAAGGCTCGTTTCTGCTGTTTTCTTTCTCTTGTTTTATTAATTTTACTTGTTCTCGAGCTCGAACACAATCTTGCACAGAAGAATCTAGTTTTCTGCCATTTCTTTCATGAATTCGAAGCGCTAAAGAAACAAAGCTGATCCCAAAATTCCTGAGAAGCGACTGCGAGTCCGCGCTCAGCACACCAAATCAACTACATACAAGCGCTGCTCTCAGAAGAACCACTGCATGAGCTCGAGTGCCAGGAGGTGCCCGTCTGAAGCGCTGATCTACCCCACACTCGGAAGATTTGCCGCCACTCGGAGTTGCGTCTCCTTGGAATTAAGACAAATCCTGGATGGATTTGAGAGTCCCGTGATCTAATATCCCGACGGATTGGGTTCAAAGCTGCGCCAGACATCTCGAGAAAAATGGTTATAGATTTGAATAAAATGCAAGGGAAAGGGGCAAGCGTTGCTGAAGTCTAGCGTAATTACCAACTGATGTTTAGAATACAGTGAGAGTTTCTTCATTTACGCAGAGTACGAGTATAACATGAACAAAATGTGTTGTTTAACCAATAGAAATTATAAAAGTGAAATGTATGGACTGATTGGAGAACTACCAGTAGCTAATATTGTTCAAGGTAATTTGTCCGGTATGATTACCGAATAACTAAAATTAAATAGATTTATACTTTACAGTTAACTTGATCAAAGAACTCGCAGCATCTGACTGCCTTGGCAGAGCGAAAATGACACAGCTGAGGAGAAAAATTTCGACGAATATTTCTGCCTTCACTCTCATTTTCGTTCTATCTTAGAAGCGGAAAAAATCGTTCGAGAAAAATGATTTCCCTAGGTGTTGCTTCAAGACCAAGGTAATTTTTGATCTTTTAAAAATTTGGAGACTTGAGTTCATGTACAGTGTACTGCTATTTACTTTAGCGTCAAGTGTTCTAAACGTCGATTGAAAATGGAGCAGGGAAATAAAACAGCACCAGGAGGGAAGTATTACGTGAGAGATCTGCAAAGATTAATGCAGAATGCGACTCTGGATCAGATGCTGGGAAAACATGCGCTTACCAAGGTAGAAGGTATCAACGAAAGAGGAAGCTAATGTAAGGAAAATTGAAATGAGCGAACGAAAACAACACATGAAAAATTACAAAACGAAGATGGCACATGAGAAATTAAAAATGAAGACAACAAATGAGAGATTAAAAAACGAAGGCAACTTCCTTGCAAAACGAAAGCAACTGTATTAGAAAACGATTGCCATGTATAACGTCAAGGGTATGCTACAAAGTAAAATAAAAAATCTCTAAGCGAATAGGAATGCAGTGTTGAACATTTGACTGATCAGAGTTCCAATTAGCAGTATTTTATCATACAATGTATTTTATGAAGAATAAAATTGAAAAAAATTGTACCCATATTGAAAGTCTCAAGCGTAATTAAAGCTTCTTCCTTATCCAGTGTGTTAGCTCTTCATAAATTTCAATCAACGTCCATATAATATGATAGAAAAAGTCGATAGTTGTGCAACTTTGAGCATAAGTTCAGAGGTATTTTTCTCAGTTGTTGCTTCCGAGTGAGATGGTGGCACATTCAGTGACGTTTTTGAATTTCCACCATCCGGCTATTGTACTTCATAACATGAAGAAGACTGTCAAATTATTTGGCATCAACAGTAGTTTTTTTTGTTGCACCATTTATTATATTTACATTTATTTCTTCGACCTCAAACAGCATTTAGAATTTCAAAAATAAGGCAAAACACTACAGGCATTATTTTGAGTCAAGAAAAAGTTTTCTGTCAGGAATACCAAGCAATTAATTACCGTATATAATATCGCTGTCGTGGCGCATTCACGCGATTGGCGGCGCTGCGTAGTGGCTACGTAAAAATTTTCACTTGGATGGGGCAGCTCTCATTAGTTCTAATTTCCAAGTAAAGCGAAGTTGTTTTACGCAGCCTCAAGGTAGCCTTGGCCGCCATTCGAGATGCTGCTGGTCTTGAAAGTTACAGCCCTGAACGTTACAGCCCTGAACGTTTCAGCCCTGAACGTTTCAGCCCTGAACGTTTCAGCCCTGAACGTTTCAGCCCTGAACGTTACAGCCCTGAACGTTACAGCCCTGAACGTTACAGCCCTGAACGTTACAGCCCTGAACGTTACAGCCCTGAACGTTACAGCCCTGAACGTTACAGCCCTGAACGTTACAGCCCTGAACGTTACAGTCCTGAACGTTACAGCACCGAACGTTACAGCACTGAACGTTACAAACCTGAACCTAACAGCCCTGAACTGGGCTGCGCTGGTCTCACTGCACTAACCTGCACCGTTACTGTTCATTGCACCCACACGCTGCTCGTTTAAAAGAAAACGAAGCTAAGTGAAGTTACTGTTGAAAAAGTAAATGCATTTTCAACAAATCTCAGAAAATTATGTTCATTGAGAATATACAGGATAGCAAAATTCAACTACAGGGGCCTCAAGTAATGGTTTTGAATTCATTTTCAACGTGTCTGAGAAAAATACCAAGATACATGGAACGTTATTCCTGTCCTCCAACATGCTTTCGCTGATGGTATTAGAGACAATAAAAATCCTGAGCAGTCCGGGTATCAGCCAGTCAAAATGTCCTAAGGCTAGAATTTTATTTTCTACCACCTTCTGCTTACATTACGCAAACCCCACATTTACAACTAGACATATCAAGGTTTCGACACGGTTCTATGAGTTACATCGAATCTCATATTTTTGTATCTCAAGTAACAGATTACACGCACATCGTTGGTCAAAGAAAATTGCTATAACCATAAATAGATGAGATCAGGGTTAAAAACAGTTTTTTCAAGAAAGCATGTCAAATGTCGCAGTCAGGAACACAAACAAAAATTCAAAGAATGAAGAGGTGAGAACTTAAATTAAAAACACTCTTCCAGTAGGTTACTTGGCCTTACTTAAATTTTCCCAACGTAAGCGAATATGGAATTTTTCAACTTTTATCTTCAATCTCACGCCACAATCGTTGAGCAGTCCGTGGTGGCAGCGAAATTAGCCTCGGGAGTGTGCTGGGCGTCTTCCGAAAGAAATCATGCTCGAAAAATTCCGCAAAACTCGGGTTTCTTGTAAAAATACATGGGAGAGCTTATGAAACAGTCAGACGTTAGATCGAGTTCAATGAAGCGTGCTAGGTAATGAAACTCTGCTCCAGGCGTGGTCAGACTCAAAAAATTAATTAACACGTAGTGAAAAATAAGTTAATTCCCTATGATTTTAAACGGCCTAATCAAGGCGGGAGTCCCTGAATAGCTTCTATTATCTCCACAGCAGCAAAAGTTAATTAAAACAGCCCATGATACCTCAAAAAAACACTCCAGAGTCATACAAAACGCAGGGCTTTTGAATCATACCTGGTTCATTATAATTTCAGAATTCTGTTTCCACAGATTCTTTTGAAATGCTTGCGCAAGTTCTGACTGGCAAATGAATTATTCAGAAATGAATTAGATTAAGCTTCACGCAAAAGAATTTCGTACAAATGGAAAGCATGACAGATATAAGCTCAACTCCATCAGCATTTTTTGCTCCAAGACAATTTTTCCGTTTCTGTTTCATTAACGAAATTGCATAACAAATAACAAAAAGAAACGAACATCAATCATTTCATGCCATCGACATGTATAATGTAACTTGCTTTCATTGGATTCAACACTATATTGTTACTTCAAGTTTAAATTCTGCATTTCTAAAACGCTGTTGTGCAAAATCTCGTGAACTAAACAAAAAAGGTCCACTAGAAATGCACGGCGGGTAAATCTCATTCATCACACTAATCTTTTACTAGCTGTTTTAATGTTTTTTAACCACTTGGAAAGACAGAGGCTATAATTTAGGTAACAGCCGGTAATCTATGCAATGCAAGCTCAATATCGCATACACCCACCCAGTCTAACTTTCTCACCGTAGCTGCTATAATTTTACCAACCCTATGCAGAAACTTCACTTGAATGGCTAAATCAAACATGCCCAAGCAAAATATTTCGACACGGTACACTTCATTAAACGAAGGAATCCAAGCTAAAATAGAGAAATTCGAGTAATCAAGCAGTAATAAATATCGCCTGTCAGTCAGCGCAAATATCAGTCGGCGTGTATCAGGACGCGGATTAAGAATCTAGTTACAAATACCCTCATGATGCTAATATTTCTCAACTTATTATAGAGGGATTCGCTCAGACGCCCTCGCTTAGAATTAAGGTCCACTTTAGAACCAATAGGAAGCGCTGTAAATTTTTACAGCACCTTTTCAGTCGCTTGTTTAGTCTTTACGAACGTTTTACTTCACTTAAATATTACTTGCTTCTGTCTTATTCTTTCATCGACTATCATGTTTGCCAATTGCAGGGGGACCATTAGTGACCGTTCACTTATCAGTAGAGCTAATCATGTGAAAACTTTAGTAGTTGGAAATTATTTTGGCTTATTTGTGAAGCGTCAATTTTTAATTACGACGGATTCAGGCTCGCTTATGAAATATGCGGGTCAGTTGTCAGTATATTTTCAAGAGCAAGCAAAAATTATCATATGGAGAAAGCCCAGATAGTCTTGAAACTGGTGAAGAACGTCAGGGGTATAATCAACTTAACGGTAACTCACGGTAATATTTCTACGAAGTTAAGGATCATTGAAGTGTCAGCAGTGTTTTTTTTGTGGGAATTCTTCGTTTGACAAAATTAAAAATGCTAACGTCCCTTCATCGATACATATTGTCGCATTTCATTCAAGTCAAAGCTATTATTCATACGTAAAAGTCTGTTCAGATAAAAAGTTGAAATGTCTATACTTCATTCTTTCTATTTATCTTTTTAATATGGATTCCGTTAATAGCTTTTTTACGAAGTATGCAGTTTTTTTAAATTGCTTCAGAAGCACTTAATCTTTTTCTGTTCCATATAAAACTTGCTTTAGAATTTTTTTGGCCAGATCTTCGGAGTGTCATAGACCATGTATCAATAATTTCTATGTACTATAATTACACAGCTTCGACATCCTCTTATCCCGCGATGGGCCATTTCACAGCGCTGAGTTTTTCTGAAAGTTTTGAGGATGTCTGAAGCTCTAAGTTTCCTCGTTCAAATTATTGAAGTCTATTTTCAAATATTTCAGTAGCATTTCTTCAGAGATCAGGAACGAACTAGTCGTGTTCCGCATAGAGAGGTATGCGCTTGTGTTAAAGATTTACTGGCTCCTCCACCGGCTTAACGGTGCTTGCGCACCTCCCCCTTATGCTGCACCTCCGATGTCTCCGTACAAATTCAGACTAGAGTCAAGCTCAACAGGGTCTTCTTTCCCCGCTGTGTTCATGCAAGTCCGTTCCCTTGCCTGTGGGTTCACCAGAATGTTTAAAGGACCTCTCTACGAAATGTTCGTACTCTTTCACGACGAAATAATAACTACCGTTTACGAACTACTCAGCACCACTCTTGGATTATATTACTGCGTGTCATAACTTGAGCCGCTTTTACTTGCGCGTTACGGTGGTTTTATTAGAGTGTGGCATCGATACTTTACGCAACATTTAAATCATTACTACTCTTTTAGCAATTTAACTAGCCTCGTTCAAAGGCAAAACTGTTTCCATAAGCATTTCAAGTCCTCTAAAGAATGACTCGTCAGTGTCAAGTTGCAGAAATGAGAGCCCTCGCCTCATTATACACGTGATATTAGCTACTGAGGACGTATCATAATGCCCTGCATTAGTGGCACTCAGCGAAATAATTACTCAAGGGCAAATAGTGCTATTGATCCACGTGAAAATGGGCTCGTTTTAACAAGAGTCATGCCGTGTAACTCGGCACTAATGCGTCGATGTTGATATTCGTGTCATTAGAAATAGGTTTATTTTAGGGTAACTAAAATAAACCCCTGTACTGCAGCCTGGTTGTGCTCGCGTCAGTTGGCTGCTCACATCGATTGTTTGCTGACTCGGGCTACGGGCTCATTTGATTGTCGAGTGCTCTCTGTCAATTATGATGTTTTTTTTCTAAAGTTTGAGAAAACAAAGAATTGTTAACACACCATTGTGCAATGTGTTGTCACATTGCTCGCTAGTTTTCTCTCATTCCTATTCTGGTAAAAGATTGTACGGCAAGTTTTGTTAAAGAAGGATGGACATACGCTTGATATTCTGCAATGAAATAAAAAAGAAAAAAATTTTTTTCCAATAAAGATGACAAAAAACATCATTGGGTCTGATGAAGTATTTTTGGTCCTACCTTACTTATTGTGAACCGCTTAGATTTATCGGTCATTGGCCCATTATCTCGTGAGTTTGAAAAAATAAAAATCTCAAGTTGTTAGTTTCAATTAGGTTCCATTGTCAAGAAACTTGATCGAGCTTGTCAATAGCACTTTGCGTTTCAAAATTTATACTGCAGTCCCATGAATTATTTTAAATTTTCAGAAGCAATTTTCCTCATTTAAATATTAATTTTAAAGCTACTTCTGCAACACAATGATGATTTAAAAAAAGAAAAAATGCCTTGGAAGACAGGGCCAGGCAGATCACATGGGCTGGAAGACAACCTGTACTATCGTTTGCTAGTTCAAGCCCTCGGCAAGCTCGGCAAGATCAAGTTAACTCGTCTGTCTAAGTGTGCCTTTGCTAATTTTAAGGAATCAAAATTAAACTAGTTCAAAAAACAACGTATTAAAAACAACCACATTTGAATACATACGCCACTTCAAAATTATCTTCAGCTGTTAGTACATATAGTTATAGAAATACTCTGAAAAAACATTTAAATTTGCCGGAAAATGAAATATTTCCTCCAAAAACAGGCACCAGGAAGGTTCGGAACATTTGTTTCAAAATATATATAAAAAACAGTAGTTGTATATCATGAGTTAGCTCAAGCCTCCCTAACCACAATGAAGATGTTCCTAAGACAGAAACCTGGAAGGCACCATTTAGGATGGAATTAAAGGATTGGCTAATCTTTGTACAAAGTGTGTCCCGGTACCCTGCTCAGAGAGACGGCAAAATTTTAAAATATTCATGCAGCGAGATGAAAATTGAAGAAGCAAGTAATAGAAGCTTAGAAAAGGACAGCAGTGGACCGAAAAAAAGATGCCTCGAAACAAAACGAGCAACCTGTTCTATTTCAACAAAAATTCCATACTCTAGTGTTTCGATGTGATTGAATTTGATAAATACGCTATAAGAGCTTTAACCAAACTTGCACTATTAGCAGAAGCCACGAGAATCTCGTATGTAACTCGAAAAGTGTTCGACCATTCGTCCAAACTCGCGGGCTTATAATTCAATTCTTCCTTTTTTTGCTAAATTTCACTAATTTTCCTTAAGTTGCTAACGTACGGATCTCAGCTGAAAAAGGAATAGGAATACCGTCACAATACTGCAAGTCTTCAGCTTGAAACCGTGACAGAAAGTGCAATGTCGGTATTTCAACAAGATTGGATCTGAAGCGTTGTACGAATAAATAAAACCAATTTCAATTCATACAAAATCAGAGTTGTAATCACTAAACTCTGAATAATATGAAAACATTTTCCCCTGATGGCAGGCAAGACTTCCTGAAAAACTGTAAAAAATGCAAACAACTTGTGAAAGTTTCTTCAAAATTTCAAAGCTCCTAAAATTGATTGATCATCACAAAGTTTTATTCTGTGAAGACATAATTAGTAGCGTGTGCGAGACAAGTAACGCACCTGCATTAGTTTACCGCAAGGCAAAATAATCCCGACCGATCAATTAATCGAGACTTCCAGTCTGGATTTTACCAATGATTTCTAAATACTTGCATTTGCCATGAGCACTTCTGCTGGGTACTATTAGTAAATCCCATTAAAATGATCGTATTTGTGTGTTAAAATAAGCACGAAATCCATTAAATTATGTAAATGTTATAGTTGCAAGTCCAAACTTGATTGAGAGGTTGAACTGCAGTCGTGGCTCGTTCATCTGCATGAGTACAAAGATATCGCATGAGGGTTAATCCTCTGCAATTAGATCAAAACCTAATGCCATTGGGAGTGTTGCCTTTGAACAAGGACACAAAAATATTGTGTTGTCGCATTGTTTGACTTATCAAGTAAAGCTCATGCCGCCAGTTAGAAAATCACAGTATTACAAACTCAAGAAAAGCAAAATACGATTCATGGAATTTAACAATTTGTTGAAAAACTGGACCGTAGTGGACAGACAAAAGATGGCCCGTGATAAAACAAAAAAAAAATATTCTATTTCATCTCAAGAAACGCCTACCTTTCCTTCAGCTTGGGACCACACAACTTCCCACTGGGAGCTCTAATCCCTAGAGATTTAGTTACTGCATCACCTTTAGGGGATTGGAATAAATAGTCACGTACGTCTTTAAGCCTACGCCAAGTACAACTGACACTAAAAGTGATGGTTTCACTCATGTCGGACGTCTTTTTGGTTTAGCAGAACTATCAGAGTAATTATAAGTTTTTTCGCTTTTCTTAGTCTTTTATTATTTTAATGGCTCTTCACCAGCCAGTGCTCAGCAGCTGTGACGCTGAGCATCATTGCCATCGTGGAATAGGTGCTAACCAATCGGCATATAGCATTCATCGTACCATTATTGTTATTATATTGGTTCGCTATAAACATCCCAGCCACAATAAAGGTAATCTCAAGTAAGCGAAGAGAAGGGTAAATCTACTACGGACTGAAAAAACATGGAATTTATGCACAAGGTGTGTTCCCACACAGGATACCCAGCGCATAGAAACAGCAAGTTAGGAAGAAAGAAGACAGAGGAAGAAAAAGCAAAAAATTGAGAAATGAAGGTATATGAACTGAAAGAAGTAAAGTGGGCGTGAAAAATAAGTGCCCCGAAGACCTATGGACAGCTTAATTAACCAATCAGTATTCCCTTTCGGGGCCCAGTACACAAAATATATGACAAATGAGCCTGAAGAGCCTAAACCATTTGCCCATCATATGCCTCCTGAAAAGAGACTCATGCACATTGCCCTACCTGCAATTGAGCATGTGATTTAACTTCCCCCAGTTGCTTGAGTATGTGATCAAAGGTGAGGCCCCCGGATGAACTAAACTATCTCTGGATGATCATTTGACACTCTTAGATGCGTCAAATTTTCCTTGTGTATTAAAAAATCTTCATTTTGAATTTCATTTACGAAGTAACATTTCCTGGTCGAGTTTTCGCATTCCTGAACGGCAGACCTGCTTGTTCTTGTTCATATACCTGTCTTCCAGAATCACCACAAAGTAAACCAATGCAGACTGTATCAATAGCGAGCAAATGTACAAATTGGACCGATGTTTCAGAGAGAATACGGTTAAAAAGGTGAGCCGACAAAAAATGCATCAGTGCAGCTCAGCTTCCAAAAGTCGTCGGAATTGAACCGCAGTATCTCTTCACCAACTCGTGGCCGGGCTCTAATCTGATCACTTGTTGAGGACGTTCCAAAATAGCAGCCTAACAACTCGCTCACTCGCAAACGATAACGCGCTCGCCGACCAATCTACAGTAAACAGCGGAGCGGAAGCGCTCTGATCTGGAGCTTTGATTCAAATTATGGGGCTAAGTGGTGACCACTTCCGAGCTCTTAACTCTTTTTAACTTACAGTTACCTTTGAACATGTGACGTATAAGGGCTTGATTGATTGTAAGTTAGTTTCAGTACCACAACTATTATGTTAAAATAGCGGAAGGATGAAGGAACCATTTAGTATGGAGTTAGGGAAATGCTGAATCTTTGCGCAAAGTTCGTTCCCGCACAGGATCCAGTGCACATAGAAACAGCAAGTTGAAATGGAAGATTAAGAAACAAGATAAAAGTTGAAAAAGAAAGTAATAGGTGATGAAAAAACAGGACAGCAGTGAACCGAAAATAGTCCTTAACAAAACAAGAAAAATTTTATTTCAATAAAATAGAAGGCCTACCTAACTCTCAGCTCGGAATCTCACATTTTCCCCTTGGGAGTGAAGTATAAAGGCTGTGTAACCATAAAATGTTTTTTAATATTAAAAACGTTTTGAACGCGGTCTTTTTATTCATTTCAAATGTTTCAGAGAGCCTTCACTCAATCGACTGATAAGGTTTACATCAAAGTTTCATTTCAGATGGGGTTCGTATGAAGGGCTACAATAAAAATTTGGTTTAGAATTCAAAGTTACTGGATGTCACGTCAATCTTTTACTGTTTTCACCCCGAAATAAAAAAAAGCAACAACCAAGAACTTTTAAAGCCGTGAACTTAAAAACTTTCTTGCGCTTCGCACGGGGAGCACCTGAATCGAAATTTCCAACTAAAAAGTAAAATTAGCTGTGGCTATTAACTGCGCAAGAAATCATGTGTGTTTGTACAACAGACAAACCTTTTGCCGTGATAATTAACATATCGAATAGAATTCATTCTATTTTCAAGAGGTTGCGATGAAAATCTCAAAGATTATTTTCATGAATAAATATGAAGCGGGCTCAAAATATAAGAAAAATCTTCGTGGAGGAATTGTGACGAACGTGTTCATGAATACGTGTCGAGGTAACAGAATCCAGTTTATCATTCAAACCCAGCTGGAAAATAAGCGAGTTTCATTTACGCTCGTGCTTGTGTCCGTGAATCAATACATATCAGAGTCTCAATGAATCCTTTCAAATTAAGAGGACGACGATGAAGCAAACCCTTTGTCTAAAATCAATTATAAAAATCCAATCCGCGAGATTGAGGTCAAATGAGACGGACTCAATTACGATACCTCGTTCAACGCAGAGCGCATTTCAAAGACAATGAAGTGTTGCCAGTGATCTCTAATTACTGTTGAAATTAATGTCCGTTATCAAGAACTTGATTAAAAAATAAAAGGTGGTTTGGAAGTGATTAAGTTCGTGACGGTCGATCATCAAGGGCCGAATCAAGGAGCGAATTCAAGCCGCCGCTAAAGCGCCGATGTTTTCGACTGCGTCGCGGCCTTCGACAAAAAAACTACTCCAAGCAATTTGTGGTGGTAACATCGGAAGCGAAGCTGAGCTGTGAAGATTTAAATACTCCACGATTATTTGTTGCCAGTACGCCGCTCAACGATGTGGTCAATTACTTATAGCTTCAAGTTTTTACGACAATCAACCGCCAGTTTTATTAGATGTTTAGTGAATTCAAATGAAGTAAAATCTCAATATTGTGTTTGAGTTCTAAATTGAGTTTTACTTGCAAGTTTTTATGCCTCCTAAGCTTACTTTTCGGTTATAACACTAAATAACTTTCTTAGCAACTTAAGCAAAAAATTTCTCTAATCGAGTTGTCTTAAATGTACACTGAATTTTTAGCCTCAGCTTCCAGATTTTTTTTTATCTTAACTGACACTAGATTGGATGTTGGTTTATGCCCCCCTCACCACAATAAAGACGTTCCAAAAAGAGGAAGGAGGAAGAAACCATTTAGCAGGAACTTAAGGGAATGAGGAATCTGTGCACAAGGATCACAGAAACTGTAAGTTCAGAAAAAGGTTAATGAAACGAGATAAAATTTGGAGAAGAAAGTAGCAGGTGCTGAAAAATAGGACAGCAGTGAACTGACAAAATATGGACTTTAACAAAACAAAAAGCATTCTTTCCAAAAAAGCCTTTTTTCCAAACAAAAAGCATTTAACTCTTAGCTCGAGACTTCACATTTTCCCCCAGGAAGTGCATATTCCCATAAATGACAATCGTTATCATTCTCAGGGCATTTCCACTGACACAAGTGAAACGACAGACACCAGCCTTACTTCAGCCAAACAGCATTTGGTGCAGTAGGCAGATTCCAAACAATTCGACGATAATTACCAGCGACAATTTTCTAAAATGCTTAAAATTTGGTTCTACACTGCACTGTTTAGACAGTAAATATTAAATCTTTTACTCGTGAATGAATAAGTTCACCATCTACGGTACATCAACCAATCGAGAATCTTTACGTAACTTTGAAAAAAATAAATGTTGCGTAACATTTTGTGAATGAATTTTATTTGAAACATTTTTTAAGCTCCATGCAGTCGTTATGCCTCAGGAACTGAGATTCACTAGCGCTGGAAGGTTGCTGACAACACCAAGGCTCCAAGCCAGACATGTACCTGTCTCAATCATCTCCCGCCGCCGCAGGTGACTGACTGCAGTTTTTCAACAGCTCTCGCTGAATGCGAGTGCTTTGAGAGATCGTCGAAAAATGTCCCACTTTCGAAAGGAATGAACTCTTTGATTTAGCAAAAAGGTATAACATGAAATTGTGTTTAAAATGAGTTAAAAGCAGTATTCGAATGAGTGGTCAATGTTAAAACATAGGAATTTCGCTCCAGCGACCACATATTTCAGGTGTGTCTTCATGAAAAGCTGTGACCACTGACAACTTAGGGCTTTATAAAAAAACTAATGGAAAATAACAGTTTTCATGAAAAATATCCACGAAAGCGAGTCCTGATGGATGTTTTTGTTAAAAACTTTTATATCCTGTCAATAGCTTTATAAAAAAACTAATGGAAAATTACAGTTTTCATGAAAAATATCCACGAAAGCGAGTACTGATGGATGTTTTTGTTAAAAACTTTTATATCCTGTCAATAATATAAAAACGGGGAATGAAGTTAAAGCAAAATTTACACATTTCAACTGCCACGTTCAGCTGCGTAGTCTCGCAATAAATTTTCCTTTTGTTCGCAACAAACGGGGGAATTTTTAGGCGGCTATCCAGCCTCTAATTGGCGATTGGCATGAGTAACCCTTGAGGAATCATCAATTTGCTCAATTTTTTGATGAATGGACAGAAGCATTAAAGTGGACTCTTGAATTTTACAGAAGCATTGTTCATTATTGAAGGAAGTGAAGGATTCTCTAGTTGGGTTGAAGGCCACAACAAATTCAAAGTTTGCGTACGCTATCGCAAAAGGCCTCGTACTTCCATCAAATCCACCACTGGGAGTTGATCGATGAAATAAACATGGATTATTTCTTCTCGCGAGACTAATTGAGAGCGGAAGATAGGAAGGTGAAGTGTGAGCTTTTATATTATATATAAAGTCTTGTACTGGGTAAAAAGGAAAATAATACTGAGAGGTGCTGATAAAATCAACATTGATGGACAAAAAGAAGTTTTGAAACAAAAGAATTCGAAGCCAGAGTAGTGAATGAAAGCTTTGTGCAGCCTCCACCCAAACTCGAACGTCTCTCTACAATTTCCTGCTAATCCCCATCTTGCAACTCTCTACCACCATCTTACACACCAACATGCTTCCTTCCCTTACATCCTTGCCTCCACCTGACTCGTATTCCGCATGCTCCTCTGAACTGCACCCATAACTGAAGGGCGTTGCACTAAATGCTGAGTAATCGTACACCTCACCAAACAATAACGTCCTGGAGATTGTGTTGGTATTTGTCTGGCCAGCATCAATTCAGAAGAGGATTTCCATATGCAAACTTCCGGGTTGCAAACATTCTCTATTCATTGATACTTAGATTCCATTGACATTTACAATGAATTACAGTCTACAACGAATTGCAGCCATTTCGTAGCCTGTTCTGCAGTGGTGACCACCAAGTATTATGAAATTTCCCAATAAAAAGAGCAATTCGTATTTCAATTGGCCGAACGCATCCCAAAAAGTGATTAGGGCACCAAGTTCACTCAATTGCCATACTCTGAAGTGAATCCTCCGGTAATTGAGACCGCTTTGTTCAATTCACAAGTTCGCTACCTAGTAAAAAAAAAATAAATGGGCCGGACAAAAACTTGGTGCAGCGATCTGTCAAAATGATCGAGAGGAGATGATACGGACTCCATGGCTTGGCAGAGCCATACGGAAAATGCTGTACGTCGTTTGGCAATTCATTGAAAAATAGAGCGCTGGCTTCATTGGTTTTCAAAACCAACGCATAAATACTCGAGTGCATCAAAATTAGCATTGAACTTAATGAGTTGGATGAAACGTGTTTATACTTCGTTCTGCACTTTCACTACGTGTTAGTACGTATGTGTACCACTTGGTAAATTGCTCGTTTATGTACCAACAACAATGGCTACCATTCAACTGATTTCACTTCATTTAAATTAGACTATGGGGTACAAGTTAAAATGTTATCGTGCAATTATATTTTTCCTGCTTGTTAGAAAGGATAAGAATGTAATGAAGCAGTAAAGACGGCTTTTCAATTCTGCTTCTTCCAACCCAACCAAACAGACTGTAGCAACCGCGCAAACGTTGTGAACGTGTTAAATATAAGAAAAAATTCTCGAAGACAAAGTCTGAAGCCATGCTGAAAATATGTGCACCACAAGCTGAAAATGTTTTTTCGAGTATAATAGAATAGATGAATAAAATTATAGCCAAAAAATTTACCTTGTGCAATATAATTTGTTCTATTTTGTTCGAGGTTATTGAGAAAATGGAGAAACTGATGAGGACTTTTCCTTGCCTCTCAGGAATAGAAATTAGTGCACACACGTCACGTGACAACCGTTGTGTCGCTGTGAAGCAGATCTTTGCGGTGCCGATCTCTGCGAGGTAGATCTTTGAGGTGCCGATCCCTGCGAGGTAGATCTTTGCGGTGCCGATCACTGCGAGGCATATTTTTCTGATTCAGACAACAGCGAGCATGTCTATAAGGTAGGTTTACAGTAAAATTGAAGTTGCCAGCTTCTGCTGCTCTCAGCTCAAAATGTGACATTTTCCAAAGATAAGAGTAGCAACGTTTTAAAGAAAGAAGTTTGTTACATAGAATGAATTCAGGCTTGGCAGCATGAAACACGTAGTAATGAATAGAATCTGAAGGATGCAGAATTGCACAAAATGATTTGAAAAGGAATTAAATTTCATTCAGATATAAGAGATTATCTTCCTTTTTTACTCGAAAGTTGAAAATTAATAAATTTCTCAGAAAAAATGATCGTTTTGCTTAAATTAGTACCAGGTAAAATGATTTTTCATCCCTCCAAAAAACTCAAATAAAAACGATCGCACATAATATACTAATTCATTCAGTGCAGCGTGCAGCACTTGGTTGTAAAACAGAATTTCTTCGTAAATAAATCGTATTAGCCTTGACATCTGAAGTTAAAAAAGCTTCCAAAATCTTTTTCAGAAATAAAAACGATCAAAGATGGGCTTTTGCCACTTCAAAAATAATCAAATAAAAACACAACACTGCTCAGAAGTGCGTGAAACTATACGACTGCGTTAATTTCTTTCACGTGTCACGTAGTCTCAAAGGACAACAAGAAAGGCACAAACACACTGGGAAAATTTCACAAGGTTCATGAAAACTTCCCAAAAAGCTGCAAGTTTGCCCAGAACTTCAGCATCTAATTCGAGGATGAAAAAGATCGAGTACCTCCGCAACCGAGCGCCGTGACAGAGACTTATCGCGATACTCAGCACGCGAGGGACGGAAGCGAGCAAATGCTTCTCTCTGTGTGAACGCGAGTTCCTTGCGAATGAGGACAGTGCAAAGCGCATCACGTATTTCTAAATTATATTTAGTGTAAGTAAACAATAGATTGGGTCTCAATTGAATGGCCTCGTAATCATAAGTGTCGCAAAACTATTAAGGTTCCAAACTAATTAAAAATAAATTAGTATTGGCCTCCCTTATCACAACAAAGAGGCCCAGAGAGAGGAAGGATAGAGACACCATTTAGCATAGAATTAAGGGAACACGGAATCTAAGCACAAGATGAGTTCCCGCACAGGATCCCGCGCGCATAAAAACAGTAAGTTGTGAAGGAAGGGTATGAAGCAAAATAAAAGTTGGAGAAGGAAGTCAGAGGTGCTGAAGAACAGATGACTGGTGATCGTAATTAGATATTTTATATCTGTAAATTACCGTCTTGGGTCCCCTGTTGTTAAAGCAATAATGAACCTTGAAGAGAATTTCGGACAACGCTTTACCATTTTTGCGAGTTTTCTAACGCATCCATTTTTAGATCTTGAGAGTGGAATATTAACTCAAGTTACCCAATTGATGACATTACCTTTATGATGAAGTACCAAGAAGCAATAACTGCATTCTGTGAATTAACTGAAACGTCAAGACGATTTTCCGGTGTTTCCAAAATGTGCGTTAGGAAAAATTCATATATTCTAATTTTCAAATACAGCTTTGACTATGTCAAAATTTCAATATTTATTTGTCGTTGCGAAGTTTTGAAAAACAAGTAATTCAGCGGATACGAAGTTTTTTAACCCAGAAGCCCTCCAAGCTTTCACTAGCATCCATCATAAGCCCGTCGAAAGGCGTCAAGATTGAAATTTGCGCGGCTTGCTGAGGCAAATTTTTCGAGCCCTTTAAGAGAACAATTGTTGCAGGGATATGCAGGAATATTATGAACTGTGCCTAACTCTACCATGGTTGTCTGAAAACTGCTCAAAGTGAAGAGTCAAGATTAAAGCAATAACCGGGCTGTATTTTCAAATGTTTGCAGTACTTCTATGCAAGTGAAAAATTTAATTTAGACAAGTTAGTTTAAGCCTCCTTAACTGCAACAAAGGCTTTTCGATAGAAGAAGGATAGGAGCATCATTTCGTATGTAGGTTAGGGAATGCGGAATCCCTGCACAAGGTGTGTTCTCACACAATATCCCCAGCGTTTGAAAACAGTAGGTTAACAAGGAAGGCTATGAAACAAGATACAAGATTTTCTGCTATGAAGAAGAAAGTTGAAGATACTGTAAAAAGGACAGCAGCGAAACAGAAAAGATGGTCGTTAACAAAAAGTATATCTTACTTCAACATAAGATGACCTACGTAACACTCAGCTCAAGACCCTACATTTTCCTATGAGAGCGCTAATTCTCAAATATACAATTGTTGTATCTTCCTAAGAGGTTTAAAACTTAAAGTACATCACCGTGTGAATGAAGATCTTTTATTCAAATTGGTTGCTTCCAGGAAGAGAATCTTTTGCATACCTGAAACTAACACAGTTCAGGTCAGCTAAAGCCGCAATTGAAAGGTCAGAACAAATCGAGTTCTGTGATAACATGCTTCTAACAAACGCTGCAGGTGGAAATTAATAGCACTAAGCAAAATAAAAAACAACATCTGGAAATCTTTTCCATTGAGATGCTGGCCTTCGGGCACTCGCTTTTATAAAAAATATCAGAGTTCACTAAAACGAACGTAGAAAGATAAGCTAAAATTTTAACACTTCACATCTCTAAATAGCGATGAAGTCGTGGCTGAAAATTCCTGTTAAAACTTAACAAGTTTCTGCGATGAGTTTTGCATGTGTTCACTAGCGTAATTGCATCAAAACTTCTAGCCTGCAAATCTTATCTCTGCATGCCTCCCTAATCACGTGCAGAAAACAGGCACAATTTTCCTCCTAACATCAAAGCAAGACTAAACTGTGCGAGTGTCGGAAAATAAATTACTGTTCACTGTAATGAAAGATAAAATGTCTTTCCGGATGGAAAAGTCTCGTACAAAGATTATGAAGTAGTTAACTTTGATCCTGGGACGAAAGGAAAATCGCTTTTGCATCAAATGGGAGCTGGACAGAGAGCAAACTCGAAGCTAAAAAATCAGGAGTTTCAGGAGTTGTTCACTCTTGATGAGTTCAAGCAGAACTGATCGCTCTCATGGCAGAGTAAGGAAATGTTAAGGAAAGTCTACGAAGTCACGGCCTTTTTGATGTTTTTTACACTTAAATATTGATACTATTTTCTTAGCTATGTTCAAAACACCATTTTACATACTATATCACTTGCTTCTTAAGAAACTATTTAGGAGTAAATGCTTTTTATACGGAGATGATGCTTTTGTTTTACGAGGTATTTTCACACTGATTGTTTCGAACATCCACTTCTGTTCAACATTTGTCGTATTTTTATCTTACAAATGTCTTTCTAAGTGCCAACGGGTTAATTCATCTTCCTATGAATCACAAATTGTATTTCCTTAAAAAAATTGGATTAATATGGATCTTATAAATATGGCTCGAAATCGCCAGGCTAATATGTCTGTAGTTGTTTTTTTTAGGCTTTATCGGATCAACATACTTGTGGATAATTGAGCCAAGAACCTTAAGTAAGAATGCACATAATCGTATCTTTAGCGGAAGAAGTTAATGTTGTTGCAAATTATACTGATTAGCTTATGTTACTCGAGTTGAAAATTCTGTGCTACATTCGAACTTGAAAATGCTCTGTTCCTTTAACTAGAAGTTCAGTCCGATTCTGGTATGGGCTACAGTCTCGCAACTGTAATCATTCACTTTTAAAACAGTCTCTGGAATGAGTTGAAGAATAATTGTTGGCGAAGCCTGCTACTTTAAGCCAGTTGCTGTGAAAGGTCAAGGTCCGTTACGGTGATACAACCAGTGGCTTCAACCCATTACTGAAGCGGGTTTTGGTCCCTTTGTCGGAACTTGTTACCTAAAGCTCGTTCCTGGAAGGGGCTTAAGTGGCGTTACTGAAACGGGCTTAAGTGGCATTACTGGAACGGGCTTAAGTGGCATTACTGGAACGGGCTTAAGTGGCATTACTGGAACGGGCTTAAGTGGCATTACTGGAACGGATCTGGAACGGATAACTGGAACGGGCTTAAGTGACATTACTGGAACGGATAACTGGAACGGGCTCAAGTGACATTACTAGAACGGATAACTGGAACGGGCTCAAGTGACATTACTGGAACGGGCTCAAGTGACATTCCTGGAACGGATTACAGGAACGGGGTTAAGAGCCAGTGCTGGAACGGACTCAAGTGGCATTACTGGAACGGAATCAAGTGGCATTACTGGAACGGATAGCTGGAACGGGCTTAAGTGGCATTACTGGAACGGGCTCAAGTGACATTACTGGAACGTATAACTGGAACGGGGTTAAGAGCCAGTGCTGGAACGGGCTTTGGAGTGTCGTTGCTGGAGTTTCGTTGCGTCACTAACATAGGTTGATTTTTCATTACTTCATTCACTCCGCCAAAAACCTTATTGGACAAGGCTGAAGTTCTATTCTGGCAGCCTTTCACATAAACGAGGTTTCAAGCAGACCATGTACATATTGCCATCTTACCTTACAGCTAAACAAGTACCTAGAACTCCATGTAAGCCACAGGTGCTGTGGACACGCTGCCATACGTGGTACGGTTCAGTTATGTTAACGAGTTTATGATGGTATAATAACGTCGTTTGCGAACTAAGTTCGGTTATAGTTTGAGTTAATTATAACAAATGTACAAGAAGGGTAATCATGAAATATACTTTCACGGAAAAGTTATCTTAACCTATGAAGCTTACTCGCTTCCCAATAGTTGATTTTTTCATCTGACTTACCGAGCAGTAAATAAATAATGGGGCAAAGTTCTAAAATGCTGCAAAAATTCTATTTAATTTTAATATCTAATATTTAAGTCAACGACAGATTATTGATGTCTTTCACTTGTATATCGGAGACCGAATAAGGCCGGATTTTGATTCATTTTACGTTTTAGTCGAGCAGAATAGCCGGCAGCATAAATTACTCCGCATCGACAACATAATTTTGTTGAAAATCCTGCTTCTAAAGCATGGTGCGGTCTGCAAGATAGATTGGTGACGAGAAAATCACCATTCAAGTCATGGATTTTGCCGGAGAAACAAACATGAAACGAAATGACATGCAGTTGATATTCGCTCACACGTAGTAGACACGAACGCTCGTATAAAAAATGCTTGCAAGGCAGCAGGTCGATTGAAACGCAATCAGGGAAGCTGAAAGGTAAGGGAGAAGTGACCTGCATTACGCAAGTGATTGGAAGAGTGTAGTGTTCTCCCCCAGGCTGCAACACGCTTCGGGCAGACTTTGAGATATCTTTTTCGTGACANCAAAATTTTCGCACACGAATTTCAGTGGATTTAAAACTACGAAGACTCCTTTAAAACAAAGAAGATATTTACCTTTCTAGACTAGGTATAATCAGCGATGGTTGGTCTCTATTTTGAGAGTGTGGAAGAATACTGATGAGCTTTTTTAAACTCAATTAGTAGTGCGATAATGAATCAATTCGTAACTCTAAATTTATGAACAAAAGGGTTGTGTAGATAAAAGCTTCACGCTAGTTTTCATTCTTTTAAAATAAATTAACATTTGCAAAATAATGATGTTTACTAAAGATGAAATGAAATAGATTTCCTAATATAATGGTGTTATAGCCACACATTCTACGAGAATTCAATACACGTGTTTTTATCCTTAGGATCTTAGTTATAACGTAGCTGATTTCACTAGAAATTTTGTCGAAATGTCTCCAGAATTCATAAAACCGGTCACGAATCTAACATTTACAAATGCATAAAATTTCTCTGTATTGTTTTCTCCTCTGACTTATTAAACATTTTATCCTAGAAACCTTCAGATATGTCTGAAAATATTCGTCTCGGATGAAAAAATTCATCGATATTCAAGAAAACATCATCCGTTCCCTCCACAAACCTGACTGCGGGCTCGCAGCTCTGCAGCTCCAACATCGCAGCCGCTGCACAAAACACTGTCTCCCGGTCTCCCAATATAGAAATTTTGCACACCAGCCTTTGTTTACTTGACAATATTCCGCACGGCCACGTCAAAAAATCAACCCGAGGCGTATCCCTGGGGAAGCTTCGAATAGAAGGCGCAGTCAAAATGGGATCGTAAGGTCTCGACTGAGGGGCGCAAAGCCTCGAAATTTTTAGGGCTTGGGTGAGGGTTGCGTCCCTCGGCTGCGGTGCTCCGCTCTGGTGTGCGGTGTTCGCAGGGGAATGTAAACACATGTTTATAGGGTGACAAGCACTTTTTGGAGCAAACCTTAGTTCAAGGATGGGACTGTTGAAAAAAACACTTTTCTCAATACCCGTATGGTCGAAAAGCTTCATCAAAAAGTTGAAGTTTGAAACGTATTAGAAAAAAACTCGCACTATGAGAGTGACAGAGAAATTAAATGTTGAAGGAGAGCCTTTTTAATACGAAAACAAGAAATATAATAACATCTTTAATTATTAAATAGCTTGCTGCGATGCAGCAGGTGGGCGTAATGGTAAACATCATTCATTAGCACCAAACCTTATTAAAAATCTGTTTCTTGTGGTCGTAACAATTATTAATGCTATTATTCTGTTTCTCGTGTTCGTACAAAAAATCGTCTCCTTCAACATTCAACTTTCTTGCCACTCGTATCAGAGGGAGAGGGAAAAAAGAAAGGTAGAATTCCTTTCCCCATTTCCTTTCATTCCTCTCTCCCCCGAGATTCAAAATCGAGTCGTTGCCTTAAACATCAGAAACCTGAAAACGCAAAAAGTCTTGCTATAGTGGTAAACATATAAAACAAATAAACCAAAAATAACCGGAAATCACATGTTATTTAAATAGGATAAAACAGCAAGCGTTCAAATACGCTATACAGAATCATAACTCAAAACGAAGTAAATGAAAAATGTTAATTTTTAAAACATTCGTTCAATCTAATTTGTTCATTTTAGATGCCATTCACGCGACATTTTTCTCTTACTTGCTCACCCAAAGCGCGAGTGAGTAAAATTAATCTTTCTTAAAACTGAGATACTTTCCACGAATTGAATTTTAATTCAACAAAAGAAATATAATTCACAGCAAGTTTACTGCCAAGTCGTTCAACTGTTTCTTCAAGCGTGCAAAACAAAGGCCGCGAGAAAGTAGCATTCCTGAAGTACAAGGCTAGGGGAGGCGGAAGCGTGCGAAACAAAGGCCGCGAGAATGTAGCATTCCTGGAGGACGAGGCTAGAGGAGGCAGAAGC
>JACJUY010001892.1:13366-28640 GCA_014220935.1 Platorchestia sp. MABIK | reverse complement strand
GGGCACCACACCAAAGATTTTGCAACGTGTTAAAAATTCGACGTCTAAAGATGCCTTCATTAGTTTGCGAGATAAATCACAGTATTTCCGTAGTATCGTAAAACCATCTTCGCCGTATTTGTTTTTTATATAATCAGAAAAGTTACTTTTCTTAAGGCGAATGATCATTAGGAATTTAAAAACGAAGAATGCACCACACATTGAAATCATATTTAATTAAGACTCTACACTACCTATATATTCAAAACTAAGTCAGTTCTATAAAACGTTACGGAGACCAGCTCCATCTTCAGTTAACAGTCTGCAAGTAAAAAAAACATAGAAAATCAATCTTGTATACAAAATATAAAGGCACAATAAAATCTACAAGTAAATTTGCAATGGGTACGATTCATACTTAACTGTGACGAATATTCATTCTTATCAGCAATTTGAGGTTCGCATGAGATGGAAAAGTCAAGGATCGACCAAACATTTAACCATTCTCTGCGTAGTACGTCATCCATGCTATAGTTTTCTGAGGTAGGAATAATTTTTCCTGCATTAATTGTGGAAAATTTTGGTTTAACACACAAAGTGTATTCTATTCTCGAAAGTTGAATGCATTGAAATGAAATGATAATAAGCTTTGGAAAATTCAAGCAGCTCTAAAAAGGTTTTGAAATTAAAAGCAAATCAATGTCAATTATGCAAAAATGACAAACGTCAGATTAAACGCCGAATAAGCTCCAAAAAAATTACATAAAGCGGGAAAAATTTTAATTCTTCGATCACGGAAGCAACGGGAAAACCACTGAAACTAACAAGAATTAAATGGATCAAAAACAATCTGGAGATGTCCAGATGCTGGAGACCGTCCACTGGATGCACTACAGAGAACATCGCATTTGTGACCTCACACTCTCGATGTTGGCCGAGGACAAGATCCCTAAAGCTGCTCTGCACAAAGTGTTTGGACGGTAAGTGGCTTGTAGTGAGTGTAGGTGTTGTGTGCAAGTGAGCAAATAACAGAAAAATTGTCTTCGGAGAAAGTGGTGTTTGTTTAGAGCCTCGATCCGAAGAACTCTTTTTCCAATTCCAGTTACCCATCCGAGAATGGAAATGGATGGGAATGGATGGAAATGGAATTCTCAAGAATGGAACTAAAATTGGAGGGCAAACATGCAGAGTGGCCTAACCCACAAAAGACAGAATTTTAGGACACTCAAGTTAGAGGAGTGTTGTTCATCGTAGGGTTGACAAGCTGGCCTTTCCTAGCCAAGGAACTAACTAGGAACTAGGCCACTCTGCCTGAAAGACATCTACGCCGCTATGAGATGAAATAATCACTTAATCCACTCTGCCAGTTTTGACCTCTGATTTGTGGGTTAGACCACTCTGCATATTTGCCCTCCAATTGTTTTATAGCGTTTTTCCATTCCAGTAACGTCCCGCAAACGCTTTGAAAAACATTTTATTTCCAATTTCAAGAAAATATTCCCCCTCCTGCTAACCTTTCATTACTCTAATACCCCAAACCAATGCATAAAAATAACATACCAAATTCTCCACAACAGAAGTAATTAGAATGAAAACTAAAGAGGAATACAATTTTTCCTCATAGAGAATTTTAGTGTCCAGCTGTTTGAGGTGACACGTTCCCGCTACACGAGGTGGGTGCTGCACCTAGAGAGCATGGGCATCATCACGTTAACTGCATGGAGTTCAAAGAGGTGATTTTTATGTAAGGTAAGTTACTTAGAGTCATTCTAATCACAATAAAGGTGCTCCACACAGAGGAAGAACAAAGGCTCCATTTACTGAAGTATGAAATTTAGGGAACGGGGAATCTATACACGAGATGTGTTCTCATGCAAGACACTCTGTGCGGAGAAATGTCAAACTGAGGATGAAGTATTTGAAACAAGTTACAAGTTGAAGGAGAAATTAGTATGTGCTGAAAAACAGGACAGCAGGGAACAAATAAAAGATGACTCGTAACGAAACAAAAAATTTGTTCTCGAGCAGAAAAAGGAAGGCACGTCAAACCATCAGCTCGGGACTTCATATTTTCCCAGTGTGAGTGCTCCCTTTGATATAATGGTTGTACTCTCTTGAGGGGCCAATCATATGGTTTTCAGCAGCATCATGCATTCGTACTTCACAACAATCACTAGTGTCTCGCATTAGTCGTCAATAGTTAACATTATTCATGATTATCTTGAATGAACAGCTGGTGTACTTAATTGTTTATTGATATTTTGCCTTAATCGTTAATGTCTTGCATCAGTCACTAGAGTAATAGTTGTTAATGTAGTGTATTATTCGTGAGGATATTGAATTAGGAGGCAGTGTCTTGCGATAGTTAGCATCCTGCTATAGACACTATGGTTTTCGAATAGTCAGTAGCGTCTTGCATTAGTTGTTAATATCCTGATTTATTCATTATTATCTTGGAGTAGTAAGTAGTGTCATGCTTTAGTTGTTAATGTCCTGATATATTCGTTATTACTTTGCAGTGGTCATTAGTGTCTAACATTGGGTATACAGTCGCTCGCACGATTTGCTCAACACAGTAGCGCTTGTCATCGGAATAGATTTTCAGGCACACGTTGGGTTGAATTCATCCTGAACAGGGAGCTCAGAAAATCCCAATCAAACATTTTCCATGAGGCCTAAGTGCTTCTTTTTTTATCATTTTGACCAAGTTATAGCTGATTTTGAGGTCAGTTTAGCTGATTTCGAGTTTTTCTTCAAAATTTTGCTCCTCGATGACATGGGCTACTACACAGTACCTAACATCAGCATTTACTGTTTCGCACTGTCGCCAAACTCTCGCACTACATCACTTGAGTAGCATTGTGTGTTGAGTTGTGTGCTCTAATGCGATATTTCATCGCTCGCATAACTCACACTTACTCCACATAAAACACTTGTCCAGTTACAATAGGAGTTCTTTTTCAGAGTGTAAGGACCTTGTCTTCACTCCAGCACTGCCAAAAAGTTAGCTGTTTATGCGATCCTTTCTGCAGCCACCATTTCTCATAACATTGCAGTATTCCAAAATATCTACAATTTACAAAACTATATTGTCATGACATCTCACGTTACTCGAGCATATAAAGAGAATCTTCAATTTGCAAAATTTATTTCTACGACGTCTCTCAGGGGCTCGAGGCAGAAAGTATGGGTCCGCTCTCTCGTAGCGCAAGTGCTTTACTTCTCGCAGTTGCAGGCGACAGCTGCACGCGGCACTACACCAGCTGCAGGCGGCACTACACCAGCTGCAGGCGACAGCTGCAGGCGGCACTACACCAGCTGCAGGCGACAGCTGCACGCGGCACTACACCAGCTGCAGGCGGCACTACACCAGCTGCAGGCGACAGCTGCACGCGGTACAACACCAGCTGCAGGCGACAGCTGCACGCAGCACTACACCAGCTGCATGCGACAGCTGTACGCGGCACTACACCAGCTGCAGGCGACAGCTGCATGCGGCACCACACCAGCTGCATGCGACAGCTGCACGAGGCACAATACCGGCATGCTCCGGGCTTAACCTTCAGCACGGGACCTCGCATCTTCCCTATGAGAATGCTAGTTACTATGGATAAAAAAGTTGTGCCCTATCCTTCTGACGGGGGAAATGGTTAAAAGGACGAGCACAAAGTATAACTGCCAGCACAACTTTTTGAATGGAAATTAAATTGTTTTCACACAAATGTAGTTTTACACAGAAATAGCATTTGCCATCGTTCATTTCACGATTTAACTGAATTTAATCTTAGTGCAGTATTCAGCATTGCTTACATCAAGAGAATAAAATCAGTTTTCCCTACAGACGCTAAATAAAAGGTTTTCATCGAGTCTATCTCAAATAAGTTTGCTCAAAGCTCAGCGACTGGTAAGCTCGCTGCCTGCGAAAATGCTGTTTACTTAAAGTGTCCTGGGTTAAAAAAAATGAACGCTTCTTGTATTTACGTATTCCTCGCTTGCATCCCCAGAGTAAAACCTTGATACTCTACGGAAACAGACTGGTTTTGTTTGTTATTTCTGTGCATTTGTAAGACACTCTCGAGCGGAAACAACTTCCCGCAAGTTCGATAACAATATGAGGGAGAAATAAAGAGTGGTTGGCAGATATACAATCCATCCTCGAGTTCTACCTTATTCGAACTTCTGAGTTAACGGAATTAAATTAGTCATTCTTTCAACTAATTTAATGTTCTATTAGGTTAGATCAGATGAGTCAGTTTAAGCCTCCCTAACCGCAGCAAAGGTATCTCAAAGAGAAGAAGGAGGAAGGTGCCGATTAGTAGAGAGTTTAGGGAACGAAGAACACACCCTCAAGCACCATTGGGTTCCCCCACACAAAATGCTCTGCGCATAGAAACAGCGAGGTAAAGAAGAAGTTGATGAACACGATAAAAGTCGAATATGGAAGTCAGAGGCGTTGAAAAAAAGTCATCAGTGATCCATAGAAATAAAGTCTGTAACAAAAACAAAACCTTTTATATTTCAACGAAAGGGAGGCCAGCCTAACCTTTAGCTCTGGACCTTATGACTTCACATCTTCCTCATGGGAGTCCAGTATTTTATTCCACTTGTGAATACGGAAAACCCTTCGTCATCTGCATAAGTAGAATTTCGCATAAGACGACGTCGTATAACCTAAAGGTCAACAGCGCTGACCATCCCTGGCGTCAATGGCTATACTTCAAGAGCGTTAAATCAAGGCGCTCCAGAGAATGGAGACCATCAAAATTACCAAGCAAAACGCTGGCTCGAGATCAGGCGAGTCCTCTGAGGGCGATGCATCAGTCTGAGTTGTGATGAGCCCAAATTGCCTCGACGACACCGACCTAAAACTCGAACTGGGTCTCGGAATTTTCGGACAAATTTCGACGGCTCAGCAGATGCATTCTTGGGATGCGAGAAAAAGTTTTGACGTAGAAAATGATGCTTTCTATAAAAAGCACGCGCAAAATTAGGGAGGTCAGGAAAAAAGTGCTGCTCCTAAAAAATGAAGAGCTTATAGAGAGCGCAAGCAAGTCTCGTTCAGAATGCAAAAATGCGTTAGGAAATTAAGGTGTTGAAAAATCCTAAAAATGATCAGTCTTTAAAAGCTTTCAAGCACTTGAAGGAACTTTCAAAGAAGTTTAGTACATTGAGAGGCTGCTGGCTGCTGAAGGAAGGCAGAATTCAAATTACGCCTAAAAACTCCAATCAAAACAGCTCAATCATCTCGCCGTCTGAGCGGGAAAGTATTTTCATGAGAGGAAGGAGGAAGGCACCCTTTAGGTCAGAATTAATTGAACGGGGAATCACTGTTGCAGATGTGGTCTCACATCTTGCGTATAGAACTCGTCAGGCAACTGAAATAAATGTGTCCGTACACAGCCAAGAAAATATGGATCATTTTGATGAAGAGTGCGTGTTTAGTGTAATTTTTCCTCAAAAATGAACACTGAAAACATCCCTGTCTACGCAGTTTCGTCAACTAAGTAAGGTATTTTGCCACATTAGATATGTTATTCAATTTACGCAGCTAAGATTAATTTTTCGTACTATTTACCTAGAATTTAGGGAATTTAGGAAGAAACTTATATAATTTGAGCAATTAAGTGTTACATCCGAAATACATTTCATTACGTAATTTTGACCGACAAACATTGGCATCCGAGCAAGTTCGTAGCAACAATTAACTGAGCCCGTTAATTACTTGTAGCTAGGTACTATCATGTAAAATTTACTTTGAACTCAAACGAAGCAAAACAAAAAATAAACAGTTTCACACTCATTTTACTTGAGGTTGAATTCGTGTTTCATTGTTCCTTTTACATGCAGTTGAAACAAATTATGAAATTTCAATGGTCCATGCAAGGAACGCTATGTATGGGTCGGCGCAGCATGCAGCAGCTGGCCGAGATAGGCAGCAAATTTCTTCAAACAGCAAATGCAAATTCGACAGAGCGTGGACTGCATGCAGGCGTCCGGGGCTGCAACATGCGCTACATGGCGGAACATTTCTAATTGAAAGATCTAAAACGGAACAATACGGGACGATTAGTTGTGCGACGTGTGATAATTTGCTGAAGGTCATGGTTAGCACTCCAGATGCTAGAGCGTAAAAAATGACTTGAGAAGAAATCAAGTGCAGTAATAACGCATTAGAAATTTAATTATGCCCATGAAATAAAGTACAGTAATAACGCATTCGAAATTTAATTCCGCCCTTGTTCTATGTGAAATCAGTCATTAGTCAAGTTTTTAGGTAAAGTGTGCATTTTAGGTTGGAAATTTCACACACGTGGGCCACTCAAAAATCATAACATAATTTGCGATGTTTTTTTGAAATGAAAGTTGCAACTTTTACCTGAATTTTCTTTTCAGGAATAGTAGCGGTTGTGCGGGCCATTTTATTATCATATTAGCTAATTTAGGACTTTCCGGCCCCAACAAAGCTGATCTGAAGAGAGGGAAGAGAATGGAGTATTTAGTATGCACTGTAGAAAACGGGTATTCTAAACACACGGTGTGTTCTCAAACAGGATCCCCACCGCATAGAAGCACCAATATAGAATTATTATTATATAAGAAAGTTTTAGCCTCCCTTAATCACGACAAAGATGTTCCAAGAAAGGAAGGCACCATTTAGTATGGAGTTGAGGGAACGCGGAATCTATGCACAAGATACACAGAAACAGTGAGCAAAGAAAGAAGTTCATGAAACAAGAAAATGTTGAAGAAGAAAGTAGTAGGAGCTGAAAAACAGGACAGCAGTGAAACGAAAAAAGATGGTCCGTAACAGAACAAAAACCAATTTTCTTTCAACAAAAAGGAAGCTAACTCTCAGCTCGGGCCCTCACACATTTTCCCCCTGGGAGTGCTAATTCCCATAAATACAACAGTTTCCCTGAGGGGCCCCAGATATAGAAACAAGAGAAAGAAAAGACACAAAAGAGATAGCAAAAAGGGTAAAAGAAAATTGCAAGTTGTAAAGTGAGCATGAAAGAAGAAAGGCCCTAATGCTCAGTTACAGTTGAGGTATCAAAATAATATCTCCTCTGCGGCCAATGTCAACCCAAAATGCATGGCTTAAAAGTTTCACTAAATTACAATTAGTTAACTTTTTCTTAACTTTTTTAAATCCGACACCTATCTAATTATTTTAAAATTACTGGATCGAGCGTCGAAACACATGAAGTGAACTAATATGTTGCACAAATTAGCCATGTGGACTTAATTGACGAGGAGAAATTCCTACGCTAATATTTGTCTTAGCAGCAATATTACCTGAAATGAAAAATAAGAAAATAACATTCAAGATTAAGTTAGTTAGGACGAACTTGAACACTCATGGAGCAGTTCACATGTACTTATTTTTACAAGGACGAATACAATTTTTCCTTGAAGTGATCAACCATAGGCATGATTTTTATCACGTCTGTTATGGTATATATACTAATAAAGTTTCTTCTCATCTATACATTTTTTAAAACTAATTTAGTGTTACATTTTAGGCAAAAATGTTAATAATCACATATTTAGAATGTTGGTAACTGCTCTACAACATCGTATTGTTCTGAGTGTGCACAAGAGAATATTATTGTCGGCACGAGGCCAATCCAAAAATGGCAATTTTACTCAATATTCCATTGCTATCATGAAATGCATCCGAAGGCGCTTGCCTTAAAAACGCTCTTTCCTAAGGGGGCACGCTGGAAATTTTCTCCAGGTCGCATTTTAGTCCCCGAGCTCCGAAATATCTCGACTTTTGCGCTCCATATTTGAGTGACATTCCTACAACGGTTTCAATTACTAGAAAGCACTTCTGCCTAGGCTGCCTCCAGAAACATGAGGTGGTTGCTCCATTTATCATACGTCTGTGATCATCAAATGTTTCAATAGAATTACAAGGGTGTCGTTCGTAACTGAACAACGTTGTATTTGTATAAGATAAGGGCATGTAAAATAATCCCAAAATTTATTTTTGTATTTCAAGTAGACAGTTGACTTTAAAATGGAGTATTAACAATTGAGTAACCTTGCCCTACTAACTGTTTTATCAATTGCTCGCAATCGTATAAGGAATTGATCGTACTCATTAAGAGAATTGAACGGATCCTAGTCATTTTTTCAAGAGGTTTAAAACAAAGTTGTCGTAAAAAGAATTAGCAAAAGGTTTTCTTTCTCGCCGATTTTAAATTTCAAAATGAAAAATGTTTAATTTATTGTTCTCTTTGTTTCCACTGAGGAACTGAGACAAAGAATCATCAATTGTAAATATTAGAGACAGGCAAGAAAAACTGATTACAAGTATTTCACATATCAAGCGTAAGTATTTCCTCATGGAAAGGTGCAGAGGAAAGCTGAAAGCTGTACACGACAAATAAAAAATAAATAAATAAATTAAAATAATTTCGCTTAAAATAAATTTGTTCTAAATGAAAAAAGCTTTTGTACGAACTTCAAAAATGTATTCAGTAAATTTAGGTCAGTATTCAGTAAATTTTAATTGATGATTTTACCTGAAAGTGCATTTTCTTAGCACAGTTTGTTTATGAATTTTATTGTTTTAGACTTAAACTGAAAGACTACTTATCGTTAACTGGAGGCATGAACACAAACAGATTTGAAGGAAAACGTGTAATTTTTTACCCCATATATATTGTAAAAGTGAGGAAATTTGAAAATAAATTTGCACTATATTTTTTCATTTCTCAAATAAATAAAACATATAAGTAGGAATTTTTAAGCACTTTCATTACCCATGGTCAAAGTCTTTCACAGCTATCGAGGTCTTTCTTTGGCAATCTTATCTTTAAGGCAAGATCTACGTAAAATTCATGCAGACACACAAGTTAAGTAAGATAACGGTGAAGTAACTTTTCTTCACTATCATTGTCACAATAAAATGATTCTAATTTCAATAGCATGGAGAGGATTCTTATTTATAGCTCTATAATTTTCATCACCATACATAAGTGATCAAAACAGCGCATATTGGTTGTTGGTTATAATTTAAACACTCAGTTATTTCAGGCTTAACATCTAATTAGCCTCAGTTGAGTGATCTTTGTAAAGAAACTCAGTAAAATTACGCTCACCAACATCTCGAGGGTGCAAAATTTGGGTAGTTCTGCAGACACAGACTGCGACGCTCTCCGAAGGCATAAGCACCTCGATGAGACATGTGAAATGAGAACAAAGAATAAAAGACAAATACACTCGCGCCGGCTTCCTCTGCGGGAAAAAATGAGAAAAAAGTACAAACTTAATAAGGAGACGGTCCCGGTAGAAATCTGAAGGACTAGTGATTTTCGGTTTCTAAATTCATCTTACAGAGAATTTTCTTGCGCATCCAAAGATCTAATTGGCTCTCAAGTACGTGCATTGGTTGTCTCATAGACGGGGTAGAAGACGCGCACTAGCGTAACCTTAGCGCGCGCCTATGGATGGGGGATCTCCCACTCCTCCCCTGTATTATAAGTCAGTTTTGGGCGTTCCTTTACGGAAATACCAAGAGAGTTCATCAATGGCCTTGATTGAAATGCTTCTAACATTCTGACACTCAGTGATAAATTATGATGATGTAATTAGTGTTTGTTTTGAGTCCGGCTGCTCTGAGTTTTCAGCTAATTAGCTTGTTGTGTAAACATCTAATCGCCTCCCGTAGTTTTGAAGGTACAGGAATGACAAATATATCAATCGAAAAGGCTTAAAAAGAGCTACACAGCACTATAGTTGAAACAAAAAAAAATTAGTTTGAAAATGTAAAAAAAATCTTTTTTCCAATGAAATGTTTGGAAATGTAAAAAAACACAGTTTTGAAAGTACAGAAATGGCAATTATATCAACCGATAGGGAACAAAAAGGGCTATAACTCCCTAAAGTTTGTGCGTAAAAAATGACTTGGTTACGAAAAGAAGAGAAACGAGAAAAGCAAGTCAAATTTTTTTCTAAAAATCACTCCAATTAAAAAAAAAAATTATCGGAAATTCAATCGCCCTTATCGTTAGAGAACTCAATAAACTATCTATAAACGAATTGCCGGTTCTGTAGCTTCAAAAC
The DNA here is from genome assembly GCA_014220935.1 of Platorchestia sp. MABIK. Taxonomy (NCBI): domain Eukaryota; kingdom Metazoa; phylum Arthropoda; class Malacostraca; order Amphipoda; family Talitridae; genus Platorchestia; species Platorchestia sp. MABIK. The sequence continues at coordinate 18,587 of JACJUY010001892.1, read as the reverse complement.
TGTACGACAAGAAAATTTTTCCCTGGATCCCAATTTTGACGGTTTTTAAAAAAAAAAAAATTTGATGCAGATGCGAAAAAAACATCCGTCATAAAATATTCGCTAAACCATTTCACACCTGAAGTGGAAATTTCAGAAAAATCCATCCATAAATGACAGACTTTTTTTTTACCGGGACCGTCCCCTTGAAGACAAGGAACTTCTTTCGAAAAATATATTTCCACAACAAATCCCAAGAAAAATAGTTGCCGATTTTAAAGTGGGTAACTCGAGTTACATTTGAGAAGTGCTAGTTCTCAGAAGAGGTCTGCCGAGAACAGTCACTATCAGCACACCTCAATCAGCGTAGCTCCGGAATCCTACGTATTCCAGAGGTCCTAAGATACATTGAAAAACAATCTTTTCATTTGAATCTCTTCCCGAAGGTGTTGGATAATAGCCAGCGTGATGAGCACATGCAAAAACAATAAAATGTACGCACCACCGCATTACGAAATGCGTTGTATGGTATAGTGTTGTATCAAAGGCAGGCCTGCTTACGACAGTAAGAATTATACGCAGAAAAGTTGAAGCAATCGAATGAAAACTCATCAAAAATCAAACGTTTAACGAGAAAATTCTACTTCGCTGATGACATAACCTATTCAGTTCTCACGTTCTAAAACTACTTTTGCAAACGTACCCAGGATTGTCTTCAAAGTTGCCCAATACAAGGTGCCGACTACACACAGTACATTTACCTACTCTTACAAAATTCAGAGATAAAGGATTTCTGTAGATAACCTTGTAACGATGAAACGCGCTGGAAATGATGAAACAAGTTTTAAATGATGACGAATGCTAGAAATAATGAAACGAGCCCAAAATAATAAAACTAGTCGAAAATGATGAAACGAGCCACAAATGGTGAAACGAGACACAAAATAATGATGACACGAGTCAAATGATAAAGAGAGCTAGAAACGATGAAACGAGCTTGAAATAATGAAACGAGCTTGGAATGATGAAACAAGCGTCAAACTTCCTCTGTTTATCACTGAAAGATCACACCACGACTATTGACCTAAGTTTCAAGAGGCAACAGCAGCAGCATGAGCAGCGATGTGAGGGGGTAAGCGAGCAATGTTCAACACTCGTGTTGGAGGGCCTGTAGTCACAGCCTGGAGCACCCACGGCCGCTGGACTGACTGCTCACTGCGCTGGTCTACCAGAAACTTCGGGCTTCGAGATCTGAAATTCAGAGGTGCTAAATTATGGGTTCACCCCCTCTTGTTTCTAAAATTCATTGTACGAGATTCCCAATATTTTTCATATGTTGAAACTTCCATAGGAGGATACACGTTGTTTCTATGGGAATTAGCGCCCCCAAGGGGTAAATGTTAGGTCCCATGCTGAGAGTTAGGTGGACCTTGGTTTTGACTATATAGTACAGGTTATTTCTTTGATCAAGGCCTATTTTTCGGTTCACTGCTGTCTTGTTTTTCAACACCAATTACTTTTTTCTTCAACTTTTATCATGTGTTGTAAACATCCTTTTTAACTTACTGTTTCAATACGCAGGGGATCCAGCGTTGGGAACACACCAAATGCTAGGATTCTGTGTTGCCTGAGCTCCATACTAAACGTTGCTTACTTCCTTCCTTTCTATGGAACACTTTGTTGAAGTTAGAGAAGCTTGAACAAATTAACGACGTTGTCTAATTTATAAACGTTTAAAGCAATGGTGGTGGCGCTGGTTGTCTCTCGTGTTTCTAGAACTGAACAAGCACAAGAAATCTAGAGAAAGTGCTAAAAAACCAAACTGCTGTAGTTAGACGTGGTCAATTCCATACACCAACTCAGTTCCAGCATCTCACAAGCAGTTCTGACTTGGGTAACTTCGGGACTCGTCATAAACCTCACGACCCAGCGCGAGTGTCGCGTGCTGATCAGGTCGAGGCCGTTCTGCCAGGCTTTAAGCTTCGTTGGGAATCACAGAAACGGCTCTCTGCAGAGAGGCTCCGGGCACCAGCCATAACACAACAGCCCTGCTGGAGGAGGCATTGCATTGGAATAACTATCCCATGAAACGGACGGGAGCACTGCTCTTAACCTACGAGGTTGCTTCAGTCCACACTGAATTTGGTTACTAGAATGTAATTGCGCTCGAACTTTAATATCGGATAAATTGAATTTTCTCACAATAATAAATAAATCATTCAGTTGTCTGTCTCAGAAAGGCAATTATTACGGGGATTTGTTAATTAGGACTCACGACATGAAGAGAGTACTTCGCATGTTAACCCTGCAAACAACGCAGTGCTCTACACGTTCTCAAATGTTTATTCCGTTATTGAAGGAAGAATTTTTCATCCCCAGTAACCCAACAATGTGAGAGCACTAAGCACCTCAACAAAATTTCTCAAGAATACTGGCATTTCGTTCCCATACTAATGGTTGTCCCAAGAATTCTTGCTGACTAACTTCTCGTCGGTAGTGATGCCACTTCATATAAACTTCAGGGAAAACTTAATATAAAACTTGAGAGCTGGGCTACTGAAGCGAGAGTCGTCCGCTTTAATTTAAGTTCGGGGCGTCGCTGCTGCTGCGATCACTGTTGTGATCATCACTGCGGCCGTGGTCGCTCTGCTGCAGACGCTGTGTGCGTCAACTTGCGAGACCACTCGCTTGATGACACGCTTCGATCCTATCTCAAAAGGTAAAGAATATAAGTATGCATGGGCACCAGCTAGTACAAAGTGCGTAAGGTATCTAGAACACTTATATTTTTGTGGCTTAAACTAACCCAAAAATACTTAATATATTTTTATGTTGGAAAATCCCATGGCAGAGACAACTATAATTTATGAAATGAAAAAACGCTGTAATATTGTCCATAGAAGCGACACACGTCCATTTCAAAATTGCGTGATTTCTAAATGTCGCCAGATCTTTCGTTTGAAAAGTTAGAAAGGGGCTGAATGAAATCAATGGAGATGAATTGGCCACGAGCTCGAGAAAACAGTGTTGTCAACGCTCTGGCTCACTTAGTGTACAAAGTTTCCAGCAACAATGATGCTTTTCGGTGTTATTAGCAGTGAAGAGCACATCATGTCTTTTCATTTTTTTCCACAGCCTTAGAGTCACAATGCAGATTCCTACGTCGAGACTCTTCAAACCATTGGTGAGCTTTGGATAGACAGCGTAGCCAATGGAAGGGCCTATGTCTTCCCACGAGATTAGGCTCCATCCTATGATGCTCTCAAAACCCAGGATTGAATGGCAGAGAATTTTCATGATCATGTCACACCAATCTAATGGCCTCGTAACTCACCAGATCTTGATCATTTGGATTATTACATGTGGGTCGTCATTGAAGAGGAAGTTAATAAGCATCCCCAAAATGCCAAATCCTCTCTGATGTAGGCAATAGCCTGAGCAATGGAGGACATAAATAAAGACCGCCTGATCAAAGCTCGCAGTCGCTTTCGGACTCGAATTGAGTCGGTGATAGAAGCCGAAGGAGGGTACATATCATTTATAGAATAAAATGTATTTTAATATTATGTTCATCTGTTTTGTTACAAGCAATTGTAAATCTCAAGGAATAACAGTTTTATTTTCTGTTTTTCTAACAGTGCTAAGGTGTCCTCAGCTACCTCACGCACCCTGTATAGGAGTAACTCCGTCTTGTGCTTTTAAATACTGTAGATAAAAAACATCAGTAGAGTAGGAAAATCATTTTTCAATGTATGTACTAATGGACTTTTTTCAATAAAGGCAGCGCTCTAATTTAAAGGAAAACGTCCGAGTGGATTCTTTCTCATTTACTCGCATTGACTCGTTTTCACTGTTAAAACTGTAATTTCTTTTAAGTATTTGTGCAGTAAAATGCCACAAGTCTCATCTCAATATCCATTATTTTCAAGGGAAAATAATTTTAAGTGATTCTTAAAGTTGTCGGCCACAAACGTTTCTTCAGGAGCAACTCGTCCACGTTTTAAGGTCAGATTTTTTCTTTAATTTTCCTCAGCAGTCAGCGCGAAGACTCTTTGGGCTGGAATTACATGCAGCAAATTCAAGGCACTTGTGACGAGCGTGGATTTGAGCATTTAGTTGTCTGGACTTGTATCTTAGATACTCGAGAGACTTGCTGTCAGGCCTGATTTTAACTGTCGTAAGAATGCACGAACTTAATAAGAGTCTTGTGTGTCATCGACTGCTTCTCCTGCTAACTCTGTTTCAATAACCAGGAGTTGCTGAATATGGAGAGTTACCTGACGAGCACTCAATCTAGTGAAAATTTTTTTTTAGCATCAGGATATGTATTATGGTCCACTGCCAGTTCACGATATATTTCAACTGAAAAGTTTGAATGGCTTGATGTTGATTGGTATTAACGCAAATAGTATAATAGAGTGAACGATAATGAAAAACTAGTGCACATGGCCCGTCAAAAAATGATAGGGGCAGATATCGGACCAACTGAGCTTAATTAAACAAGGCTTTCCCATGATTACCCACGCTATTCTATTACTTTTATATATTTTTTAAAGTCTCAACTGCTGAAATTCTATACAACCTAATCTAACCTAGCCAACAATGCACGTATCAGTGTATTGTTGAAAGCTCCTGAATTGAAACATAGTCGTCTGTAGTCATATATATTTAGACTTATTCTTGGGAAAGCGTAATTTGCACAAAAATAGTAAAACTAAGGCGGGTAAAAACATCGTTCATAAAAATCTCAGTATGTATTTAAAAATAGAGCTTTCGAGTACATCCACACTCATCTTCAGTATCTGGAAAGTTAAATTGAAACATGGTAAACACTAAACACAGTACATGAATACAAATTATTATGGGAAATTAAGTGAAAAAATTAGGACATGAAATTTAGAGTCGCAGAAGATGACATGTCATTGAGACTTGGCTTAAATTAATGAATTATGACACTTTCTAGTAACTTAAGGCTATGTTTATCACAAGTTGAGACTATTTTGAAATTATCAGTGTGAATTGGATGGTCAGATTCTAATGCGTGATCTCTTATACTACTGTGCAATGGCAGTTTTTTCCGGTGCGGCGATAGGATGCCTACTTTGTTGCGTAGCTGCGTGGTTTATAAATATACGTGTGGCCATTGTGGGGCCACTTATTATGGTGAGACTGCTCGCCATTTTGCAACACGCATAGCTGAGCACAATGGGGTGTCGGTCCGTACGGGAAATAGAGTGTCAAA
>JACJUY010001891.1:91284-113440 GCA_014220935.1 Platorchestia sp. MABIK | reverse complement strand
AACGTGTCCTTCTTCGTAACGTTTATTTAAACACGACGTAGGGTATCTGAATCGTAAATCATTACAATGCTATAAAATGTTTCGCAGACCAGCTCCATCCTCAGTAAGTCAATCGGTAAAAATTGAACAAAGAAAAATTCAGTCAAATTTAAAAAACGAAAGTCTTCATTAAAAATCTACATATAAATTTGCGACGGAAATTTATTAGTTTGGCCATGTACTTGTTCATTTGAAATCTTGCCAAAATTTCGTTGTTGACGTTGCTCCTCTTCGTATGAGTTAGATGAATGTCAAGGGCTGAAAAACTTCTTTGCCTTTCCTGGTAAGAAATGATTGATTAAAAAATGCATAAAGATCATGGCGAGTTTGAAAAGCCATTTTTAGATCACCGATGATTATTCAAATTAGAGTTGTGGTAATCACTCCTATTTAGGTACTGATGGATGTTATCGACATCCAAACAAACTGCAGTTCTGAAAGGATTGGTGATGTTACCATCTCGTGGAGAGCATACCGACCAAGTGTCTTCCTGGTCCCACCTTAGAGCATTTCACTTCCCAGAAATGCACCTCTAGCGAAGCACTGAAAATGAAATAACTTGATTTCCAAAGATCTATTTTGCGTTCTGGTTCAGGGATCTAGAATTTTGTCAATTTTTCTTCCTACGAGATGATGTTTTAAAGTTTTATCTCTCATGAACGTCTTCATTTGCTCTATTCTTACCTTACTTTCCCATTTTTTTAATTGCCTAAGTTGTCACTTTGGCACTTGGACTCGTCTCTGTGTAGGGACGATCGTTTCAAGTCTTAGTGATAATAAACGTCGTGGAGCGAAAGCGTATTGCGTGTTAATATTTTTTGATTCCTGTCAGCAGTACGCTTTCTTCTCAGCGTAGTACAGAGTTTTTCTTACGTTGTTGTGTTGCATTGAACGAGCTGTTGAAATACCAGACAAAGACTTGGTTTCAGGTCTTCAAATTTTGCTCTGCACAAGCATGGCATTTGAGATCTGTGGTTGCGGCGCTTTATATTGCTCATCTGACTGCCCATAACCATGACAAATGTAGCACCTCAGATGAGGACTGGACCCAGCAAATTTGAAGTGTTTTTCCTGGTCAAGCACCGCAAGTGACACGTTTGAATGCCCATAGGGATTGTAATGTTTTAATTTTTTTGCAGACTTGGTAACTTGACCTCGTTAAAAGGGAATTTTCTTGTTCATTTACACAACAGGTTAATTATCCTTATTTTGTTCTATCAGAATTTACTGCAATTTATATGGTCTTCAGGTGTCCGCTAAAAAAAAGAAGCCGAATTTAAAATGCTGTAGTGTGTAAAATGTTAGTGCTCGAAGGCTGAAATTTATTTAGTAAAAAAAAAACAGGATTTAAAATTTTGTTTTATTTTGATAGCTTTGTCTATTTGGCACACTTTTACAGAAACAAAAATTAACATGGTGAGGATTTTATTTAACGATGATGAAACGAAATCAGTGAGAAAATTGTCTGCTGAGGCACAAGTAAAGAACTATAGTTCATTTTGTCCTAAAAAAGAACTTTATTTAAAATCATATAAAATGTAATGTCAACAAGAAATCTCTCTGCAGGGTATAGATCGGAGGTTATTTTGCTGCGGAATAAAAAACAAGAACGGCTAAATATTAACTCTTTTAAGTTGTTGCATAAAATTTAAATATTATTGTATAACATTCAAGTGAAGAATGTCACACTAATTTGAAAGGCATGTTAAATAGACAAAACTATCGAAAAAAATAAAATTTTAAATGCTGCCCTTTCCAATGAAACCTATTTCAGCCTTCTAACACTTATTTTACTATTACATTTTCATATTAGCTACTTTTTTAGTGTCATTGGCTACAATGCTCATGCTAAATCTGTGTTTCGGATCAGTTTTTACGTGTGAAATAAAAATTTTCGTTCACCTTTCATTCTTGTTGCAGGAATTAAGAACCAAAAACTGCGGAGAGAATTCTTGCAACTGCTGCCCAAGCTCTGCTCCCCCGAAGTCATACGGCACAACTCCTGCTTGCAGCGATCTTTTCATGCATTCTCCTCCAGCTGTTTCGTCATCACATTACTCCCCTTCGCTTCATCGGGATGCGGCTCTAGGTGGAAATATTACTGGAGACTCCGAACGAGTTGGCGGCATTCCATTGAGCTGCCAAAGTAATCAGGATTTGCAAGATGCTGAGAGAAAGAACGGTGTTCTCCAAGCTGATCATCTCCGAGTTTCTGCTGGAGCGTTCAGTGATCGTATCCAAGCTACTAATGCCGTTTCCCTTGAAATACAGCGCCGCAACCATGCGCCAATGAGACGTAAAATTGGTGGAAGAAATTCAACTTTATTCTCGGCATCGCGAAAAACTTGTAGTGTAACTGCGAAACATTTACGCTCTGTTTTTATGAGAAAACATGGAGTTGTTTTCACTCAAAACGTATCCACTGAATCTCTCGTTTCGATGGACAAATGTTCCACTGATTCGAGACTGTCTGCAAGTTCCCTGATCAATCGCATCGCAAACACCGAGAGCTTGACGGAATGTCGAAGTTTGAAGAACGATCGCACAGCCGAAAGCCCATCTCATTTGGCTGACCTCGGCCGACCGTCGAACACAACTAACGATTCAGAACGGACCACGCCCTCGCATTCTCCTCATAATGACGGTGCCATCGCTTGTAATAAGGCTCACTCACTTCTCTCAGTGCATTCACTTTGTCGCGATAAAGAACTGTCATTCAATGGTAATCCAGCTCTAAGGTCTTCCTTGCAACCCTCTTCGGTAATTAAAAACTCTCAACGCGATCCCCTTGACGTCCCACCGTATCACCAAGAAAGACCGAGCATAATAATACCCAGTAGTTTCGCTACTCCTGCTACTCACGGTCGGTTATCCAAAGAACATGAAGTTTGTGAACAGGCAGATGCCCGAAATGCTCGTAGTTTTGACCTGATTGAGAGTTGCAAGAAGAAGCACGTGGCACTGAAAGACAAGGAGCGCAAGTTCCGTACATCGGGCCGTCGGAAGCTGAAGCGCAGGCGTCGAGAGTACGGGAGGCTGCGCGATATGGTGCCCTCGCTCAAAGCTCAGCCTGCCGTTTCAAAGGTAAATGCCTCGAATTATCTTGGGTTTACTTGTATCTCCTACCTTACTCTCGTACTACTTGGTCTACATTTTTCGCTGGAGCGTATATGATTTTGATAACAAAGTGTGTTTTGCAGCGGGCAGCTAAAATCATAGATACTTCGGCAAAAAAATTAGACTAGGAAAGTTTAACGAGTATAATGATTTAACTTTATCCGACTCATTTTTATGTTAGAAGTCCTGCTCAATTCGAAGAACTCCGAATAAAATACTAACTTCTTTACACTCAAATTTGAACATTTATCTGTCATCCTTATTGCGAAAGAATTTTTCTTGACGATGTTGGAAAATTCTTTCCAATTCTATATCTTGAATAACACTGAGATGGGTGAAAATATTAGCGTAGCATGATTCTCGCTCGCAACGTTCGTGTCTGTCAGCTTTCAGCTAATGAATGCGAAGGTATCGAACACAACAAGAGCTGCGGTCAAATTTTCCTCCCTCCTACCATTAATCTTGAGCTCCGCCCCCACGCAAGCTCATAACTAAGCCGCATTTACATGCAGCAACTCGATATGCCTTCAATGATAGGGTTGCTCCGTGACGCGATTCCGACTGATGTGGATACTCCATTTTTAGACTGATTCATGATGCCATTACAATGGCCAAAATAACTCTGTGTATCCGAATTTGAGAGTACATAACTGTGATGGAGTAAAAGATATTGGTACTCTTATCCAATGCTCTGTGTTTCTCTGTTGAAAATGGTTGAGTTTGCCAGCTGTCTCACGCCTTCTCAAAAACGCGTCATAAAATGGGATTTTCGTGGTCTCTTCACTCTGACAGCACAGACATTTCTATGTGGCTGCTCAATTTTTCACTGTAATACATTTCACTTTAAGACTTTTCACTGTTTGATGGTGACATTGAAACGTATCATTTTATACCTTGATAGTTCTTTGTTATTTTAAAATGATAAGCTATTAAGAATTTTCTTTACACAAGGTGAATTTGAACTTATTTGAAAAGTTTAAAAATGAAAAAAAAGAGCCTGTGTAACCGGTATGCTAAGGGTTATTATGATGGCTGTAGTTCATTTCATATTTTTAAATGAGCTAATTGACAGGCGTGGTGTACGCAAATTGTTGATGTAATTTTCTTTAGAGAGGAGCTCGTCTCACATGTTTGTTTTCGTTACTTTAATTTGAAACATCTCTAACATAAATCGCGTTCTTCTTTAATGTGATTCATTAAAATTTGGTTTCGCTCAATCATGAGACATAGCTGCATACGTAAGTGGAAATAGAGGCTTTAAATTTCGATGAATATCATGAACTGCTGAGCACGTGCCTCTTGTCCGTAAATTGCTGGGCTACATTATGCCTCGGTCAATTTAATATGCTCGATCGTCTAGGGTTCATTCTGCTTGCCCATCATGCCTCTATTTATAGGGGAGCTTTCATTGACTGACTTTATGGTTTGATCTTATCAAGCGATACTCTAATGCTGAGGTTCAAAGAGTTCTTCAAATACTTTTGTTACATGCCAGTGCTGCTGGCTACGCCAGCTCCCTATCGTAAAGCTCAGACAACATCTTGATGAAGCACGTCGCTCTTCTCATCTGGAGAGCAAATCGACTGCAATGGGCGTTGCTGCCTCTCCCTTGCAGCGCTTCACTCAATGATGTTTGTGCATGTAAAATCGCGTGCGGACATAGTTTCACTTTCCAACGAGCGCTAGCTCGTTACGGTTGCCTCATTAATCATGAGGTGTTGTCATGTTGCGAGTTCAACTATTGCTGGCCCAACTACCTCGCTTTCTGACGCTCGAGATTTAGTATCATCCTTAAGATGCCTCCCTGCAGCGTCGCTCTTCTACAAAATAGGCTTCATCTTGATAAGGAAAAGACCCTCGACCCATAAAGTCCGTAATACCAATGAGCAGTGACCTATGGATAGACTTTTAACGGCTCAAAAAAGTTTCTGGTCGGTCTGTTAAGATGTTAAGATCGTTTTTGTTCCTGGTCGGCAGAGTCTGTTTCAGCTATTCCTCGACGGCTTCTCTCGTGTTCTTTCAACCCATCCCGCAGCAGGGTTTGTGTGCGGAAATAAAGATAATTTTGCTACCAGTAATCAAATTAATGAGCAATTTTTTTCATTACCAGCAACGGTTGGTATCATTTAAACTTCGCACGAGACACTCCTGAATATTTTATTCCGTTATTTTCATAAAATCAATGAATAAATTACGCCCCACATTGCTTGGATTATTTCTTGAGATGCGTAGAGGTCTCCAAATTTTGTAAGATTAGTACTTGCACAACGGCATTTCATTGTTCATCCAATCGTGTCTTTGAACAATTTTATAAAAAAAATACTTGATCTTGGTCTACCGGAGCGCTTGCTTCAAATTTACGTTTCCCATTAGTCACGCAAATGTTGTTTTCCTGTTTTGCTTTGGCGTCCACTTAAGGTAGCTGGTCACCGAGTGCAGAGCTCGGCACTCAATGTGTAGTCTCATTCATCACGAGGTCCTTTTGAATTTCGGAGCGCTCATTACTGTCCGAGACCATTGTTGTAGCCTTAACTTGTTTCTGTTAGACAGACTTCTTTAATTGATTTTGTGCAACTGCGCGGTCTGCTCCACCTCTCACATAATTGGTGGAGGTGTGTCCGCTGCGTTATATCTCGGGTGCGGTGCATTGCGTGTGTAGACAAGCTCTTTACCAGATCATTGTTCTTGTGCTGTTGTTGTTCTCTCGCTTGCTTCACATGGTGCTGTGTTCTGGAGTTGTGTGTGCCACCACACTCCCTCTTTTCCGTTTGGATCATATTCCGTGCCGCTAATTTCGAAACTTGGTCTAGTTGTAGAATGTTTTGATCACTCTGAATTTTGACGGTTCATTCTAACATGCAATTTTTTCGAAAAATTCTTTCATAGTTTAAGGTTGTCTTACGTTTGTTTTCCTTCGAAGTTTTAAGTTTTTTCTTTCACAATTCCAAGTTTGTTTTCTTTCACAGTTTTACTTTTAAGTTTGTTTTCTTTCATTGTTTTAAGTTTGTTTGATGCATACAATTGAAGGGTTTCGGAATTGTGACCAGAATTGTACGGTTATCAGGTGACTTTGATCGAAGAGGCCGTGAAGTACATCGAGGAGCTGCACGGAGCTCTCATCCAGCGCTTCAGGGCCCGAGGACTTCCGCCCACACTCGCTGGTGAGTGGACAGCGTGTCTTGTTGGTTGTACTGTTTTGTGTGCTTAGTTCGTCTCTCCCTACTTCACAGCGCATCAGATGACTTATCATGGTTTCAGGTGAGATTTCTTATGCGGTAAGGTGATCTTTTATAAAGTTTCATGATAGAAGTAGGTGAAGTTTGTTGCAACACTTGTGAGAATAGTTCTGAATTTTGACCTTTAAATTTAAAAAAGCGTTCAGTTAATCTTCATAATGTGCACATGGAATTCTGCAGTAGCTATGCCTGCTGTTGTAGTTTGTGAATTTTATCCAGTTTCATATTTTTCATTCCTTTAGCCATCATTCTTTTTTGTCTTGTCTACAATCAACCTTTTACATGAACAACTTCGTTTCTGCTTCTATGTACTTCTTTCTTCGCCTTTCCATATCCTCGAGACGCTTACGCTGCCTCTTTCAGCCAGCTGCCGCGTGCGCGCCGACCGAGACTCGGAAATTTTGCGCCTTTGTGTGTCTTTCAAGTTAGTGATGAACACATTGACTGCGATGGGTTAAACTGAAGTTCAACATTCAACTCAAATTTAGAGTCAAAAGTTGCTAGAAATGTTATAAATAGCAAACATTTACTGGGTAAAATGAATACCATTAATTTAAAAAGATAGTTAATAATTTTTCAAACGACCCATCAATGGGTCTTTTTGTTGCTGTAAAAACTCATGCACGACCACCGGTGGGTCACACCGCAATGAATGTGTTGACTGAGCTTGAACATTGATTGTTCTGACGCGACGGAAACTGGGTTTAACTTTGAGGTCACAAATGCAATAATTTGTGAAGGGTTGGATGTGCGAAAAATTAGTTCAGGAATTACAAACGGTCATTCATTGCATCATGCTGTAGTATTTTAGCTGCTGCAACGTTTCATCGTACTTCCGTTTCGAATTATATAGTGAAAAGGCCTGGTAATTGTAAGTTCTGAGGTCGTCTTCAAATGTTTACTTCGATTACTTTGTGTCGGCATCGTTGAACTAAGCGTAATCAGAACTCGTGTGATGACGTCGTGGTGCGCGTTAACTAAGTAAACGTATGTATTTCTCCGGGCGAGAAAAGAAATTAGGCATTAATAAGGCGGTAAAATAATACACTAAATACCTGAAATTGTCTCTTCGATTCTTCGACTAAAAATGTATCTAGCGCTGAGTATTTTGAGCTTTTCAAACACAGACTGACTGTATGAAACAGTGAGGGACATTACGGGACCTGATGAGGTCACCGTTGGAAGCAGTTAGAGAGGATGTTATGGCTCGTGTGCATATCTCCGTATGAAATAGTTTAACCCAAACAGATGAGCCGGAATGAATGCTAATTGGAGTAAATGTTATTTTGTTGAATATGAATGTATTAAGTTGTACATTACCCTATTCTACATTTGAATTCAGCGTATCCGCGTAATGTTGCAACTTTAAAAAGCATGTGGTGCAGAATTGGAGCGTCGCAGCATTCAGGTGCAGCAAATTTCTGTAATGTTTGTTAGAAACGTAGAACATTCAGTTTAATTTTCATAGTTCGTAGTGTTCCATTTAGTTTATATTTTCCGACTTGTACCACTCACTATTTTGTGTGGATATGAGTGTTGACATAGTGACCGCGTGTATCTGTGCGAGGATTTTCCAGATATTGTATGGGTCAATGTTCGTCGAACTATGATTTTAATTTGAATAAGCAATTCTACTGCATGACATCATGGGGCACGCGTCTACGTGAATGTGTGCTATTTTTGAAGATTTTTTATTCAGTGCTATCAGAAAATCACTTGAAATTGGTTGCGTTGTGGTACGAGATCCTGTGCGGCAACACTTCGTGTCTAGATTCCGCGTTCCCTTTAACTCCTTATTTACTAAATGACGCCCGCATCCTTCGTGTCACGGATAAACGACCAGAAATTTATTCGGTTTAGACTGGGTTAAGAATGTAAGCTTCGTTCATAGAGTAATATTTAAAATTGAAGATGGGTCTCAATTCATTGATGTGAGCGAGTTCCTTGTTTTTTCACTTTTGATAGCCGTCTGTCATTGCAAGTCGTTGTGCTATTTAACTGTCGTTGAAAATATTCCAATTTTTGTGTCCTATTGGTTAGAGTTCTGTATTCCCGTTGACTGATTGAGAAGTCATTTTATAAAATTTTTGCTCAATTTTTTTTACTGCCATTACTCCAAGCAGCCTTGAGTTGGATTTGCGTCAAGACAGTGGGGAATTTTGCGTAAAATTATCTGGTGTTCTCCCATTCTTCAAGCGCGTACTGGGAACTAATTCTCCTCTTTTGGAGCATGGGTTAGGCAATAGATTTAGGTTAGGTACTGTAGATTGGTCCGTCCTTGTGCAATGGGGAATAGAATAGGTTTTTGTTTTGTTACGGACCAAATTTTTTTTCGGTTCACTGCTGTCCTGTTTTTCAGCACCTACCACTTTCTTCTTCAACTTTGATCTTGTTTCATGAACTTCTTTCTCATCTTACTGTTTCTATGCCCTTTCTGCATAGATTCCACGTTCCCTTAACTCCATACTAAATGGTGCCTTCTTCCTTCCTCTCTTTGGATGTCATTTGTTTAGGATAGGGAGGCTTAAACGAACTAATAATCTAATCTAATCTATGCAATGGGGACTGGCGCCCCCTGGAGGGGTTCTGTTGAATCACCTCTGGTATAGATAGGTCATCGGGGACTTCCATCTCATGTGCCCACTTTGCATCTGTTTTAATGCCTTCTTCGCTTCTTCTTATCCCTCTTTCTTCTTAACTTATTGCCTACATGCATTAAGTTTCTTGTATGGGAACTCACCTTGTGCTTAAATTTCCAGTTTCCTGCAGTCTATACTAAATCGTCCCTTCTCTTCGTTCTCTTTAAATTGTTATTGTTGTGGCGAGGGAGTTATCTATTCATTATAATGAGAATGGGAAATTGTGCTTGCCAATAGATTAATGGGATTCCCTCGTCCACGCATCTCACATTTGAATCAGTCGCACCATTCTCTTTGGCGTCTTGGAAGTTTAGCCATTCTCTCTCTTGTGCCGTAAGCTGTAAATTTTACTTTTTCGTCCAGATTATTGGAGATTGCTCAGTGTATGACTTGTCTATTCTTACTGTATATCATTGACCTCCAGCGATATTTTGACTGTTGAGTGTCGAATCTTAGCTTGCGACGATGTTTTGTTCACTTTTTACTGTGCTTTACGACACTTTCTGCGACTTTGTTATGCAAGTCTTCCTTTCTTTAAATAGAATATGTTTTTGTTTTGTTACCGAACATCTTTTTTTTCTCTTCGTTACTGTCCTAATTTCGAACACTTCTTACTTTCTTCAACTTTCATCTTGTTTCCTAACCTTCCGTCTCAGCTTTCTGTTTTTATACAGACGAGATCCGGTACGGGAACACATCTTGTGCATAGATTCCGCGTTCCCTTTACTCCATTCGAAATAGTGCTTTCCTCCATCCTCTCTTTGGATCACATTTTTTATGGTGAACGAGGCTTAAACTAACTTGTCTAACAATCTGTAACCACGTCTCGCTCAGTTCTTGCTGCCAAGTCTAGGCTATTTCTTTACGGCTCAGACCTAGTTCCTACTCACTAGTGATGGCACGTGTGGCCTGCCTGCCCCGACCTGCTCCCTAGTGAGAGCATGTGTGTCCTGCCCCGACCTGCTCCCTAGTGATGGCAGGTGTGGCCTGCCTGCCCCGACCTGCTCCCTAGTGAGAGCATGTGTGTCCTGCCCCGACCTGCTCACTAGTGATGGCACGTGTGGCCTGCCTGCCCCGACCTGCTCCCCAGCAAGGCGGAGTGCCGACGCTCCGTATAAGGGCACCGTGAGCAGCTGGAGTTCGGGAGCGGGCCAGCCCTCCCTAAAATATTCAAGAACAGCCCCGCTCTCGAGAGAAAACGTAGCCTTAAGGCGACTCCGCGTCCCGTCCTTTCAGGAACTATCCTTTAGAGGCAGAACATTTGGGTCTGTGCCGCGCAATGGTGGTGCTCTCTTCTTCGTTTGTATTCTAATCTTTATTTCTCCAGTCGATTTTTGTGTACTGGAAATGAAGCTCGGGCGTGGTTGAACAACAGCTCTTCACAATTGTTTCGAAGTACCTATTTATTCAGTGGAATTGCGGTACACGTGTTTTAGCGTACCTGCCGCGCGCTCGCTTCACACGAGAACTACCCTGAAAGAAAACCGCACACGTCTTGACAAGTTTACCTGCCAGTCATGCGTTGTCACATATGGGCATGCCGCCTGTCTCGACACCGCTGCGCTGTACATCAACACAACGACCGTCGTTTGCTTGGGGCTCGGAAGAGTAGTGAGGGAGTAGCCCGCTTATGAGCGGGGCTGCTGGATTGTTGGCCCAAGTCTCCACGTTAGCGCATTTTTATAGTGAAATTTAGACACCCAAGTCTTCACGTTAGCGCATTTTTATAGGGAAATTTAGCCACCCATGTCCTCACGTTAGGGCATTTTCATAGTGAAATTTAGCCATTAAGACAGCCAATCTAATAGAGTTGTAAAACGCTCGCTGGCAGATCTTGAGAATTATTTAAAAGCAGCAAAACGAGGATATTGGCCAGAAAAAGGGCCCATCTTGCAAACTAGCCTGGCAGCAGCATGTATGTACATGTATCACCGCCCTTTATCCTGACGAACTTTATTGCGTGTTTGTTATTCGAAAACTAGTTTTTCGTTCATGCCTTTAACACTTTGACTGCGACGTCAGCCACCGGTGGCATTTCCATAATGCTGCTGACCAACCAGCAATCATATGTAAACTCAATTTTTATAATTACTCAATGAAAACTAAATGAAGGCATCATCCAGTATATGTTTGCTTTTTTTCAACATTGCTTACTACAAATGACTTTAAATTTGAGTAGAATGTTAAACTTCAGGTTTACCAGCCACAGTCAAAGTGTTAATGCCGGTAGTAGCCTGTATCTTCTTGTGCCTGAACTTCCTATATGAGTTGGGAAACTGGTTCTTACGCAGTTATGAGAGTTTGGTGTGTTTTGCACGTAAGCTTTTTCGATTTTTCATGTGTTAACCCTACCAAACCACTGTACCTATTTTTTTGTAATTTTCGAATCTGTCGCTGTACCAAATTTTCGGTATTTTGCGTAGCACGTAAAGGAAATGCATCACAAACTAAAAATAAGTAACCAATAGTGGTCAGATCTCATGGTTAGCCATTGCAAATATCTGCGCCTATGTATTTGAGTTGACTTTGTGTGGTTTAACGTGTTTAGTTCAGGACCTCAGGTCTGGTGGGAATAAGGCACTTCGCCTCTGAAGAATTTGTGGTGTTCTAGCTAGCTATCTATCGGCCTACTCTCCCTGATGTATGTAGTTCTACGAGCCTGTGTTGGCAAAGTAACGGGGAGTATTGAAACCACAACGCAATTTGGTTATGCTCGTCCCGTAACCCATTTTTTTTAATGAAAGTGATGGAATGTAATGAATTTCACCAACACGAAACACACGAATCAAACGAGTAATTAACGATGCGAAATCACGGCATGTTTCCATCTAGAGCGTAGAGATTTCGAACGAAATTTCACCAGATGCTTCACGTTAAGGACGTCACCCAACATACCTGCTCAGCGTTTTCAAGCTTTTTCCCCATGTTGCTGGGGAGTGAGTTGTGCACATTTGGGCTTGGTTGCACGCAGTTTTCAAAAATTTTTTCGCGTGCCATATTGTCCAGGAAATTTAATGAGACACACATCTGCTTGCATCTCAGTTCACATGGGCAATTTGTTGTTGGCAACGTGGTCATGTTTCGTCTCGGAAAACGTTTGTGAACCCCTAGACATTTTATCCGAAAAGCTCGGCTTGTTTCTTTTTTAAATTGTTTTCAGGCGATAAACAAAGCCATTCTCCCAGAATATGACAATGCGCTGTCCTCATTAGGACACTGGGCATATTTGAGCGGAAAACATGACGCGCTTAAATATTTTCTTGCGTGCTTTATTTGATTTTCTCACATTTTTTGCGATGACTTGGGGAGGACCGCGCCATCTGTTGGACAGACGCTCGAAGGTGGAGGCGACAGCGGCAGGTGTTCTTTTGCCGCGAGCGCTTCATATTGGACAGCGCCCACAGAATGGGATAATATTCGTGCAAGTCTAGCCCACTCGCTTGTCATCAGATCCTATGGGCGATAAATTATAATTCTTGAAAATGTGCGCTACAATTCTCGCGACAATAGGAAAGCAATGTAGAAATGAACCCAATGATTGACGTTGCGAACAGATTTGGTGTTGGGAGGAGTGAGCGCTTTGATGAGTGTTCTAAAGAGCTTTTGTTCTTCAGCGCGTCGTGGGCGCTTCACCGACATGTATTTAAGTCTTGAGCTTCAGTCGGTGTGTCTGCCATGGTACCTTGGGGAATGAAGTTGGTCACTGGTTAGGGACTTGAACGCTTGTAGGCTTAGTGTCGTGTGGTGGGAGATACATTTTTGTTCCTTCTGCTTGTTTCCTCTGCTAAGAAACCGATGTCCCTTGCAACCGACGTGATGCACAACTAACTCTGAAACAAATGTTTGATTATTTTGGAATGTTTTGTTGAAATACTCCCTGCCGTTTTTAGAACATGTTTTTAGAAAAATTTGTTGAATTCATTTTTATATTAAATAATAAAAAATGGAAAATGATTAGGTAGGGGAACAGTAATACGGATAGGGAGTGCCCGATCATTGTTAAGCCCTCGAAGGGGAGCACAACTGCATATTTTTTATGGGAATTGGAGCTCCTGGGGGAAGATGTGAGGTTCCAATCGGAAGGTTAGGAAGGGTTTTCTTTTGTTTGAAATAATTTTTCTATGTGTTGTTGCTAATCATTGTTTTCGGTCTACTGCTGTTCTTAATTCATAACCCTTTACTTTCTTTTTAACTTCTATCTTGCTTCATTATCTTCTTTCATCCTTGCCATTTTTATGCTCTAGGAACCTTGTGTTTGAACACACATCTGAATAGTTTCCTCGTTCCTTCAATTATATTTTAAATAATATCGCAATTTCTTTCTTGTGTGGAAACATTTAATGTGGCTAGGTAGGCTAAAACCAAGTTCTAATCTAATCAGTGGGTAGGCTGAGAGTCTTTTTGTCAGTGAGGCTGGCGAGTTAGCAGGAGTGCGGCAGTAACCGGCTGTTTTGCGCTCAACATTGCGTCGTCCCGAGGTGGTCCTTGGAAAGCGACTGCGCTTCATGTGCTGTGGGAGGTGACCCCTCCTGCTTGTGGTTGTCGTCACCACAGCTTGGATTGACTACTCTTCTAAGAGTGTGTCTACTCGTTTGTCGTCAAGTTTTGTCTTGTGTTTAGCGGCTTTATTGCTTGTATATATCGTAATATTCTAATCTCTGCATCGTGTGCGTGATATTGAGTGGTGCTTTGATTTCATTTTACGGGACTGGAATGAGCACCTCAGATCGAACGTTTGCCTTGTAACGTCTTACGATCTAGCCGAACTGTTGGAAATATAAAGAAACTGTAAATAAGATCGTTTTTCGTCGAGTAATTTGTCCAAAAATATTACCGTCGTTGAAACACTTCAGGTTTATTGTCTCTGAGCTCAAGTACTTGATTTGGTAATTTATTCGTTTTTTCAAGCATTGTCCGTGATTTTATCGTGATAATGTGAACGTGAAATTTTCCACAGTCAGCCGCCTAATGTTTGTTCTTGGTGTTGCTTCTTGGTGTCATCTGGTCATCGCCTTCTCGTCATGCAACTTTTTTCCGGGAACTCGCATTTTTTCTTCGAAGTTGCCAAAATATCAACGGTGCTATCCAAAACTCGTTAGAACTCGAAATTGTTACTAAAATTAATTTCTCATATTTGGTAGAGAAACAGTGTTGTTTTGCATGAGCTTCATACGCGTAAGGTATGACAGCAGTTGACAGCAACAGATGGCATTGTTGTGGCAACAGATGGGAGCGCTGGTATGTCAGTGTCAGGTGGTTTCAAGGACTGTGGCTGCTGCCTCCGCCACCGCTGCTCCTGCTGCTGGTGGTGTGATGATACCGCCGCTGTTGTTACTGCCGTCTTTGTTGCTAATGCGGTGGTCATTTTGTTGAAAATGTTGTTTCTGTTATTTTTTTGCTCGTGCTAGGGTTTCTCTAATCGGCTGAGGAAGCTCAGGGGTGTTATCTTTCTGTGTGTCAGGCCTGCCAGCGATTTTTTAGTGGAAGGAGATTGAAGCACACACGCGTGTTGAGATATCCAGAAATTTGCTCTCGTCTAGTATTTTTGTACTTGCTCGTCGAAGTATCAGGAACTCAAGGTAAGGTTTGCACTATGTATGTGAGTAAGCCTTGTTGAAAATCTTGCAAACTTTGCTAATGCTCTACCTGCAAGAATCGCTTCAATCACAAATTACAAATTCATTATCAGAATTTAATTATTTTAACTTCAAATTCTGATTCGCGGTAAGGATATCTTTCAGAAAGATAGCAGTTTATCTCTGTGTTCCTGAATGTGTGAATGGGATCAGGTCTGCTGTTGCTTCCGCCGCTATTTGTTGCTCCTTCTTTATCTTCTGGGCGCAAATATTCTGCGCCCACACAATCATACATTTTGTATTGCCAATTTTCTAATTAAAAAATTCTATGTAACATCAGTTTACTGTATATCGCTGGTAATCTGTTATTCATCCATAGAAATTATTTGACATTTGCCAGTGGAATGTAAATAATTAAATTTTTCTTCTTTAAATTTGAAAAATATTTTTTCACTTGATTTAGTAATTTCTATTTTCCTTTTTCGAAAACTCTCGTAGGAGAAAATGTGAGATCCTGAGCTGATAAAGCAGGCCTTCCTATTGTTGAAATAGCTTTGTTGTTTTATTATGGACCATATTTTTTCGGTTCACTGCTGTTTTGTTTTTCAGCAACTATTCCATTCTTTTCTAACTTTTTTCTTGTTCCATTAACTTCTTTCAATCCTGCTGTCTCTGTGCGCAGGGTGTGGGGACACACACATTTTGCATACATTCACCATTCCCTAAATTTTATACTAAATGGGGCCTTCCCCCTTCTTCTCTTGGAAACATCTTTGCAGTGTTTAGTGAGGCTAAACCGGCTAAAAATCTAATATGACCTTTGTGCTGTCATTTAATTCAATGCGGAGCCATTGGTCAGATGGTGTCAGAAATCTTGCCCTTTCAATGATGAAACTATACTATGACTGTAAAGAACGCTTCGTCGTTAGATTGCAGAATTTGAGTTAGAATCGACACCTATGGTGCTAGATGATGTGGAACAACTAGTGTGGTATAGTATACGTGAGTTTTCAACAATGTTATAGAGCCCCCCTTGCCAAACAGGCCACCAGTTTCATGTGGAATGCTGCCAGAATAACAGGAGAGTGAACGCTAGCTGTGAAGGACTGCTGGGCATTTTATGATTTCTCGTGTTGGTAGTTTACACTTAGAGAAGGTGAGTATACCCTTACCTTAAAGGCTCATGGGAACTGCATAATGTGTCGTGAGGTTAGTTTCCGTGTTATGCCAAGGAACACAAATTTGGAGTCGTCATGTAACCGTGGAGAATTCAAACCAATCTTCACGAAAGGCTTCCCACCTCGTTGTGAGTTGTTGCTCATGGAGACGCCACATTCTTGACGATTACTGATACAATACAAATTGAATTCGTAAATAGCTTAGGCTTCTGTTCTATGTGCAGTTGTACAATGATCACTATCCTCTTCATAACCCCATTGCTTGTACTGTTTTTCTTCTTCATGTGAATGAAAATGTAAAATAAGTTAATAGCTTGCAAATTTCCGATGTTATTTGCCATCAGTTCATTTATCATGAGCATGACGGGACTGAGGTTCCTCATCAAAGCAGGTTGAGCGTCCTAACGCGGTAACTGCAGGGGTTAAAATGGAATTTAAAATTCAACTCAATTTCAAGATTCAATTTTCAAATGAACGGCAAATGAATTAAAAACTTTATCATTTGGCGTTGTTGAAGTATAAGTAAAACAGCAGTTAGTGACCAGCTCTGGGCTAACCGCTTTATGGAAATCTTTTGGCCTCCTGTGGGTCACCGAGCAGTCAACGTGTCAAGTTGCTAACAATATAATTTGAAAGCGCTTTTCAATGTCAAGAGTTTGAAAAAATTAATTCTATTGGAGCTGATGGAAATCGCTGCCCAGCAATTATATTCATAATCCGATCCTAAAGAGTTACGAACATAGCGAATTGCATTCGTAATGTATTTATATTTAAATTTTTAGCTACCTCTGTTTGAGCGGTAAGGGAGACGCGTTTAATAGCGTAAACTAAATTGTAAGGAGAAGGACTCGTGCTCAAGTTCCCAGCTAAAGCCTCGGTAGTGCGGCGTGGAGGCGCTCGTTGTGTGGTTTGAGATCATCCGTTCAATGTTACGAACGTGTAATGTGACTCTCAAACCATGTCATTTAAAGTTAACCAAGTCCCTAGCGGAAAAGCATCGAGTGTTAGCGCCGCAGCTCTTCACTCACATACATTAACCCTTTTTATCGCTATAATTAAGCTGAAGAGGGAGTTTATTCTTGCTTACGTTAAAATAAAAATGTAATTCTTAGTGGATATCTTGGGCATTTTGCAAATTTGAATAATTTCTCACTGCAACAGCTTCGTGGATTCTATGTTTAAAAACGTGCTTTCTCCCTCATGTTAATAAGGGTTTGATTTGATGTTCAGTGCGAATCATCTGTTAGTCATCAAAATCAATGGGGCTCAAATATATTTTATCCGCTGGCAACATGTGGTTGATGCAGAGGGTCAGAGAAATTACGTGATGATTGATGTATAACTTGTTCAGTTGCATTTATAAAATACGACCTATACGAGCTGTCCATTTTGATGTTTCAGAAAATATTTACAAACTTAACACTCTAAGTGCGACGGGACCCACTTATGGTCACTGAAGGGATTTTTACGATGCCGCTGACCGACCAGCAGTCACACTAACTCAATTTTGATAAATGCTAAATGAAAATTAAATGAAGGCGCGATTTCCATGTTTTAATGTTCGTTATTTTTAAAATGATCTCTGAAATTAACTTCAATTTGAGTTGAATATTGAACTTCAGTTTGACCCGTCGCACTTCATTTGTTAACATATTAGTTTATGTATGCGTGAATGTCACATATGTGTGTCAATGATTTTCTTAAAAACGAGCGTGAAATCAAGCGAGAGAATGCAAAATATTTTCTAGCCTGCGCTGGAGTCTCCCTGTCTTGCCATGAATATATTGAGGCACAGTTTTTCTTCAAAGCCAAGTAATGTAGGCTTTAGAATCCGTTGATGCGGACCATATGTTTACCGTGCACATGATGAAAGTCTGTCTCGTTTGTCACCCGACAAATGCCCACCGGCCGCACTAACGCACGCTCAACATTTTCCAATTTTTAATTCAAGAATTATTTTCTTGGGTCCCGGATCTTGAGACCCGGCGGGCGGGCTGGCCAGTCACTCGTGTGGAATTGACTCGAGATTTTTTATTAGATCCATTTACGTATATTCGGCACATGGGGCGTGAGGACCCTGCGACTGACTCTGGTTGCGCGTTGTGGCGGTGTGCAACTGGACAACTGTTGGTGTTGGGATAACAACTTGGCTTCTTTTGTGAGGTCTAGAAACTTGAACATTAAACTTTGATCGTTAGGACATTACTATGTAGGTACATTTTGTGAAGTATTTCTTGTGTTGCAGTTATTTCTACTTTACCCTGGTAGATGCTTTAATTCACGATGAATTAAGATTCCAGGATTTTTTAACCTTTGTCTTGCCCGCGCGACTTTAGGTGGCTGGATTCAAAATTGTAGGCATCCTCTGACTGTTGTATCCTTGGAGCACATGTGCAAACCTGAGATTTTTTTGTACTCGTATTTTGTGACTTCTAAATTTAGGGGACTGGCTTTGTTAGCAGCGTTGAACAAATTTTCATACATTAAAAAATCACAACCCTTCTATCAAATTACCTTTCTCGGAGTATCTCTAGCTGTTTCTCAGTTCGATAATGATAGGATCTACGCAATGTATGTGCTCGGTTGCAACCTCGAGGGCCTAATACGAGTTGGATCCAAACAGAAGAGGCTGCACACTGCGTGGATACGTTTTGAGGTAATCTGATGTCTTGCATAGATAAGATTTTGTTCACAAATTTTTCTGAATTTGTCTCAGTTGTAAAATAATAATGAGCGCCGAACCCTGAATGATTTAACGTTTTTAAAATGACGAAATGAAATAAATTTTTTACTGAACTTTTCGGAAGCTGAATTATTTTCGACACCGGTAGACTGGGGCAAGAAACTAAAGGGTTCTGTATGAGACGAAAATTTTCACCGTGAGCTTGCCAAATGATTGGGAATTTTATCCGCTTACCATATAAAATTGTTCGATGCAAGACGGATGACGATGTCGGAAAGTCGCGACCTGCAATTACAACTTTGTAATTTTTCTTTTGTTCGCAAAGGCGATTATGTATACTGGTGTATATGGCGTGCATGACTTGCGGTTCGTGAAGTTCTTATCATCGACACTCGTCTCGCTTCGGACCCTGGCGTACTTTTTTACGCTTTAATTGAGTCGTGTTGCGGTGCTTGCGACAAATTAGGTTTTGGGCAGAAACTGATTGGGTTCTAAAACTTTTTGGTGTACGTTTTCAGGACGATGAGAGTTTTATTTTCGATAACTTCGCTGTTATGTTTATTGGAAAACCCCTAGTCTTTCGGCTTCTTGAAGAGTCACGCTGTTTCAACAATTTTTTTTCTTCGAAGAGAATCAACATGCGATGATGGTAGAATGTGTCAGGGCTGGCTGTAATCTTTGATTTATTCGCTTGCAGTTTGGTTATTATAGAAAAAGGTTTCCATGTGCTAAAAGGAGTTTGAAATAATTCCTGATTCTGTTTCGTCAGTTTACGTACACTGAAACACTTTACTTTTGCATGTCTCGAGTTATGAACCGTTTAACTTTATTTACAATCAAGAAGTGTGGTTTGTGATGCCGTCTTGCCGTTACGTGTTCACTATTCCACGTATGTCTTTGCCTTTTTCCAGCATTCTAGTACAGCTTTGTCTTCGATTGAGCAAGTCAGTGTTACGATGGTCGTATAGGGAGACCAGTTTTTGATCCTTTTTCATTTTTATCTCATTTTTCCTTTGATATAATTGCTTGTACATGTATTTCTTCTGCGCTTCAGTCTCTATTGTGCGTAATTTGCGTTGAAATCTTCTGCCATAAGGTTGATGCTCGGGCACCTGTGTACGGTGTCCTGGAGACGAGAGTTGTTCCGTGTCACGCGTAAGGATGCGTTGACCTTCGCTGGTGAACTGATCAATGAATCGAATACCGTCGTCCCGTGATGACCCATTCTTTGCACAGGAATTTTTTCCTGCTGATTACCTTGCGTGAACTTGGAAGTGACCAGCCACCGCCGTTTTGGCTAATGAGTAACGTTTTAGTGGTTGGTTTCTACATGCCTGAGCTATTGTAATTTTCTGTTTAGATTAGGATATTTAGGGTTTTATTAAAACTGTTACTATTCATATTTATTTTTGTTGATATTTCTTTCAATATATAGTCAGCATAAAATTATTGGTGTAAACAATCCTGTTTGTCCATCACAAGTCGATGTGGAATAATTCCTGAAAAAAAATTCATGCGATCGTCACTGGGAAGGGTTGACATTCAGAATCCCTGTATAAAACACCATCAGAATGAGGAGGGAGCAGCCACTCTGCAGTGAACTCCAAAGAACACACTAGGGAACAAATGTAACAAGTAATACAATATTTTGAGGCTATTTTCAAAAGTGGACTGAAAAGTCCTCCGGGGGCGTTCAGGGGTTCACATTATGTTGCAACTTATGCAACTTCTTGAAATTGAGCTGGGATCCAACTACAAGATACGCAGGATCACGCACAAGGCAACGCATGAAACGCAAATCCAGGATTCGCTGTTCACGAGTGGCAGTGGCGGGGTTGAGGAGAACTTGAGACCCGCAGAGCGTTAGGAGCCTGGACAGGCGGGCACAACACGTGAACATGACCTTGTGGATGCCTGGCCCGTCCACCTGTTGTTCTCAGCTCCTCTTGTGTCGCTTGTATCTACGCCTTCTCATTAATTCCCGCTCTCGTCGTCCTCATGATTAATGCACGGTGCCGTGGTCGTTAAAAAACCATTTGTTCTGTGCTAGACATCTCCCAAATTCAACAGTTTCAGAATTTATGACCTGTTTAGGCCTGTCGAGAGGGCGCGTCGCATTGTAGGTGAGCAGGTGGTCAGCTGCCGCCATTGCTGCTGCCGCCGCTGGTCTCACACGCACATTTCCGGCTTTTTTCGTGTTTCGCTTGGATTGCTCCTATAGCAGGTTTGGTTTGGTATGTCGCCTCACCTGCCGCTGCTCATTGGCGAACACGTTGGATTTGTGCGAATAGTACCCGAGAGGTGGCTACGTAGGCCCGTGTCGCATCACTTGCGAATTGCGAGATGAGCGGAAGGGATTTGTTCTGTAGAAATCGGAGATTTTGCTTCTTGTAAGTTTTGAATTTTAACGAGGCGAGAAAAGTTTGTCATGTTAAAATCTTCTCAAAGTGCTTCATTCTGTAATCTGCTTAGAATTCAATCTGAAAACTATTATCGTATTTATTTTAGTAGATTTTTTGTCACCGAAGTGAACCAGACGAGCAACGTGTCAATTGTCGCAAAAACGTTCCTGGTAATTAGTCGATCCTCGAGTTATACAACTTATCTGAACCTAAACTAATAGAATAGAAATGTAGAAATTAGTGCCAGTCATTCAACTAATACAATGAATAATAACTCGAATAATTTTTAACCGTGGGAGTTCAGGTGCACGTCCGATAAACGTCGTGTGACTTGAGTATTGGCTCGACCCCAAAATGTGTTAGTTTCGACAGTGTTCTCGACCAATGACGGCGTCTCGTATTGCGCTTCTATCCGGATTCCCTATTCTGCTCTTTGAGCGAGACGTGTCCTGTTGTTGAGCACGGGTCCTTGAGCATTGTTGCTTAACACATTCCCGCTGCTGCTCTTTCTTTTGCCGGGGTGAGTGTCACATGTCTCCTTGCTGCCACCTTGTGTTGCAGACTTGCGGCGCTTTGTAGGCTCAGAGTTCCCACTCTGCGGCTTCTTGGACGTTTTACCGTGATTTCCTGTGAGGAACTTCGGATCTCTCCAGATGTCAGGTCATGCTGTTTCTTCTCTTACCCCCGTTGCGGGGATGTTTGTATCCTCAACGGTAATGTTTTGATATTGTTTTGAAATCTACCACTTGAATGTTTTGATATTGTTTTGAAATCTACCACTTGAATGTTTTGATATCTACCACTTGAATGTTTTGGTATCTACCACTTGAATGTTTTGGTATCTACCACTTGAATGTTTTGGTATCTACCATTTGAATGTTTTGGTATCTACCATTTGAATGTTTTGATATCTACCGCTTGAATGCTTTGATATCTACCGCTTGAATGCTTTGATATCTACCGCTTGAATGCTTTGATATCTACCACTTGAATATTTTGAAATCCGCCACTTGAATGTTTTGATATCTGGCACTTGAATGTTCTGATTTCTGCCACGGGAATGTTTTGATATCTGGCACGGGAATGTTTTGATATCTGGCACGGGAATGTTTTGATATCTACCACGGGAATGTTTTGATATCTACCACGGGAATGTTTTGATATCTACCACGGGAATGTTTTGATATCTGGCACGGGAATGTTTTGATATCTACCACTTGAATGTTTTGATATCTGGCACGGGAATGTTTTGATATCTGTCACGGGGATGTTTTGATATCTGTCAC